>ML100225.1:0-30749 GCA_003697995.1 Taxidea taxus jeffersonii
TGCATGGACCGAGACCACAGTGCTGGGGGCTTTCCCAGCTCTGTGGTCTTGGGCAAGTCACCAATGCTCTGTGCCTCAGTTCTTCCATCTGTAAAATGGGAGTAATAGCAGCTACTTCTTGGGGTTCCTGCTGTCACGATACAAGCTCCATAATGAACTAATGCATAGAGCACATGAGCAGCACCTGAGAGCATTAGTTATGATAAAGGTTCCACTTAGCGACTGGTACTTATCATTCTGTTGTCCAATGCTATTCTGGTGGGAGGGTGGCATGGTAGGTAAGACTTTCTCCCCCTGGTATCATGTCTATGAATGTCACCATATATGACATATGGCACTGTACAGATGGAGTTAACTCTAGAGGCTTCTAAATCAGAAGATTATCCTGGATTATTCCAGTACACCCAATATAATCACTTGAGCCCTCAAAAACAGAGAACTTTCTCCAGCTGAAGCCAGTCAGAGACACAGCTCAGAGAAATCTGAAGCATGAAGAAAGTACTTGACCATCATTGTTGGCTTTGAAGATGGAGGAAGGGGACATGGAATGTGAGCAGCTTCTAGAGAGCGAGAATGACCACCCCCGGGTGACAGCTAGCAGGAAACAGGGACTTCAAACTTACGGCCATACAGAACTGAATCCTGCCAACAATCTGAATGAAGCTAGAAGTAGATTCACCCCCAGAAAGAAATGCAGCCCTGCCAACATATAACTCTGGCCAGTGGGACCCAGCACAGAGATATCAGGCAAACACACTATATTCTGGCCTATAGAACTCTAAGGAAATAAAGATTATTTTCTTTTTTTTTCTTTTCCCAAGCTTTATTGAGATATGAATGACATGTAACGTTAGGTAAACTCAAGGTGTACAATGTGAAGAACTGATATATGTATGAGTTGTGAAACAATTACCATAATAAGGTTAGTTACATATGTATGGCTTTAAAAATTTGTGATAACTTGTCTTAGAGCAATAGAAAACCAGGACAGGTAGATGAAGAACAGAGATGGGAAAAGGGAGACAAATACACATAAAACATGTAACAGGTGTTTTAATGCTATAGAGAACTACAAGCTATGAAAAGGGAGGAGGCATAATTTTAAATGGCGTTGTTTGGGAAAGCCTAATTTAGGAGACCCAAGAAGTGTGCAGGACCTGGCCACGTGGCTGTCAGGAGGAAGAGCATCCAAGGAATGGATGCTACAAAGGTCCTGAGGCAGGAGTGTGTCTGCAATGCCTGGAGAAAAGCCAGGCAGGGGGCAGAGGAAAAGACCAGATAAAACAGTGCTTTGGGCCACCTGGGTGGCTCAATTGGTTAAGTGTCTGCCTTTGGCTCAGGTCGTGATCCCAGGGTCCTGGGATTGGGTTCCACATTGGGCTCCCTGCTCAGCAGGGAGCCTGCTTCTTCCTCTGCCTGCTGCTCTCCCCTACTTATGTTCTTTCTCTCTCTCTCTCTCTCTCTGGAAAATAAAGAAATAAAATGTTTTTTTAAAAACAGTGCCTCGGGACGCCTGGGTGGTTCAGTTGGTTAAGCAGCTGCCTTCGGCTCAGGTCGTGATCCCAGCATCCTGGGATTGAGTCCCATATCGGGCTCCTTGCTCGGCAGGGAGCCCGCTTCTCCCTCTGCCTCTGCCTGCCACTCTGTCTGCCTATGCTCGCTCGCTCTCTCTCCCTCTCTCTCCCTCTCTCTCTGACAAATAAATAAATAAATAAAATCTTTAAAAAAATAAACAAATAAAAAACAGTGCCTCAAGGCCATTTTTAGGCCTTTGACTTTTGCTCTGAGCTAGTCAGAAGACACAGACATATTCTAACATGCTTTAAAAGGATCCATCTGGCTTAACTAATTAGTTGAGCCAAATGTTACTAAGATTCTATAACTTTAAGCTGTAGGTTCTAACAATATAATTTTTATTTAATTTTAAGCATAAGGTGAAAGAAGAAACTGTAATGAACCACTGTTATTTAACACAGTGTTGAAAGTCCTAGCTACAGCAATCAGACAACAAAAATAAATACAAGACCTCCAAAGCAGCAAGGAAGGAGTAAAAGATGTACTATTCGCAGATGACATGATACTCTATATAGAATATCTGAAAGATTCCACCAAAAAACTGCTAGGGCTGATAATTTGAATTCAGTAAAGTCACAGGATACAAAATCAATGTACAGAAATCTGTGGCATTTCTATACACCAACAGTGAAGCAGCAGAAAGAGAAATTAAGAAATAAAGACATCTTTACAGACATTTTTATTTCACTTTTGTTCTTGAAAATATCAAATATTGAGGGATATGGAATTCATGATGATTTTGTTTAACTTTGGCATAGATTTTATACTCTTCATTCTGCTTAACTAGAGTCAGTTGGGTGGCACCTGAACTTATAATTATTTCTAGAATTTTTTTCTTACATTCCTTAATAGAAAATAATGAACAATTTATAACTTTCATAAAATTTTTATAATTTTCATAAAATTTGATGAACATTTAGTGAATAAACTTGTTAATTTATCTAGAGATTAAAATAATAAAAGGATCCATCTGGCTGAGATGGGAGAATAGAACAGAGGTGGGAACCAGACAGAAATGGGAAACAGCCTACGGCAATATTAAAATAATCTAAGTAGAAGATGATAGTGGTGGGGGTACAAAGAGGAGAAATTAGGGACCCATGTTAAAGGAAAGGGTTATCCAGTTGCTGACAAATCATGTGAGCTGTGAGAGGGAGAAGGTGGCCAGCCTGGGGCATCTGGACAAGTCATTTGCACATGGGAGGATGGCAGAGATTCTGGAAAGACATGGCTTCCAGTGAAAGGGGAACAATGCAGGTGCCTATATGTCAGAGTTGAGGCCTTTGAGGGCTTTCCTTGGGGACGCAGAGTGGACAGTTATATAAGTTCGATCATGGGAATGGTCCCGGATGAGGATGTGACTTCTCCTGTCACAGGATATGGATGTCAACTGAAGCACAGGCTGGTGAGATCACCTTAGGGGTGGTGCAGAAAAAGAAGGGGTGGGACGTGCCTTCCTAGGGTGCTGCAGGGTCTGGAGTCTGAGAAGCTGAGGGGAGAATAGCAAAGCCACTGGAACAGCAGGCACTGCTGTGGGAGGGCATGGGGAATGTCCTGTCCAGGAGGCCTGTGTCACAGGCTTCAGTTGATGGCTCAGGAGTGGCCGCAGGACCTAGCAGAATCTGGCCACCTCAGTAAGAGCAGCTGACTTTGAGAAACTGACAGGCTTATTTGTTCCAGATGTCTCTTGAGGTCCCAGGAAGTAAACCAACACACTTGCCCCATCATCAAGTCCATGAGTATGAACAGATGCCACACTCAACCACTCTGACACCTTTTGAACAAAGCTGTATGCTTTGCTCCCAGCTACTTAAACAGAGCACGACACTCACTCTATGGTGAAAGGAACCATGCACACACATACACACACCCAGGTGAAGAATCTGTAAATGTCTCAGGAGATGAGGGAAGAGCTGCAGAGGTCTGCTGCCACTGCTGGCAGGGAGGCCTCCCTAAGTAGGACAGCATGCCCTGCAACTCTCCACCAGGAGAGGCTAGCTCACTGCACCATGAAGGACCCCTGCAGCTGTTAGGCTGAACCAGCAAAACTATCCACTTAGATCAGAGATCTTAACAGATAGAAGCCAGGAGAATGGTCTCTGGAATGACCAAGAGTTCTCCTAAAAAGTGCAGATGTTTCTTTGCTAATGTATATTACTACCTTTATTCTTCATTTATGTGAAGTAGAGTGCCTGTAACAGTTCAAAAATAATGAAACCAGCATGTATGGTGAAACACTGAGCTTAATACAGAGGAAAACAGCAGAAGCTTCAAGACCCTCTGTGTATGACTCACTGAGAGCTCCCTTCCTCCCTACAAGGTGGTATTCTGAATTTTATGATAATCACTGCATTGTTCGCTTTGTAGTTTTACTTTCTGGCCAGAAGTCATTAAACGAAGATTTTTTTTCCTCCTTTTCTTTCCTTATTTTTTTTTTTCCTTTTCTTCCGGCTTTGCCTATGTTTTCTTTGTGAAATTATTTTTCATATCCTTCTTTACATGTTCATGTTTTTACCCATTTGATTCATGTTTCCTTTATATATTCTGATACATTTTCTTCTATGTGTTACACAGATCTTCAAACTTGTGGCTATTTCACTGTATCATTGGCTTTCATTTTCTTTTCTGAAAAACATTAATTTTAGTCAAATTTATCCATCTTTTCATCTCTCTGTATCTTATTTCAGAGGCTCTCCCTGTTCTGACGTCACACTATATATTACACGTGCATAATCAAAGTTTTAATGCATTGTCCTTCACCCTTAGGGCCTTAATCACCAGGAGTTTATTGTATTTAAGGTGTCCAATGGCATTTTCTCCAGGTGTTTTTCTGTGTTGCCACCGACCTCATCAAGCCATCTTTCCCACTTGCTCACTTTGCTCTGCCAAGTGAGGTTTCTGTCATCCACGGGTCTTCTCTTTGCTGGATCTTCTGCACCTTGATGCGTGTCGGAATCAACTTCCCTAAAAATACTCTGATGAGATTTATAATGGAACCGAACTGGATCTATATATTATAGATTATACCGGGAAGGCAGGATATCTTTTGGAATCATATCTTTTTCATGGACATGAAGTATCTCTCCACATATTTAGGTCTTCGTAGTGAAAGTGCCTGACAATAAGCTTTTTCGATTGTAATATAAGCACCTGATTTTTAAAAAGATTTTATCTATTTATTTGACAAAGAGAAAGACAGCAAGATAAGGAAGACAAGCAGGGGGAGTGGGAGAGGGAGACACAAGCTTCCTGATGAGCAGGGAGCCCCATGCGGGGCTCAGTCCCAGGACCCTGGGCAGATGCTTAATGACTGAGCCACCAAGGAGCCCCTACAAGTACCTGATGTTAAGCTTTTGATTTTGGAGACACTCCCTTCAAAGACATCCTTCTTGATCACACTGCCAGCTACACAACTAAATAAAGAGCAAGGCCACCCCACCCATGAGGTTCCCCTTTTAGAAAGCCTGGGGTGACCTAGATAGCTGGCCACTGGAGTCACCCACTTTTCCTTTCCTGTGCCCTAATTCTTGCTCTTATGTTTTAAATCTGGCAGTAATAAAGAGTGAAACTGCCAAATCCTCATCACTCCAACCTAGTCCCCAATAAAGGAAGACCCTAGGTCTGTGCTCTCTTTCCGTCTCTCCATCTGTGGTCCCAGGCATGCGGTGTATCTTCCAGAACTTGTGAATAATACATGTTTTTTTCAAAGTTCCCTAATGGTTGTTGCTGAGGTGCATCTTGCAATCATCATGAGAAACACAGGGCTGATCCCACCAGGGCACTGGCTCCGCTCAGAGAAACATCACTACAGAGAATATGACCAGGCAAGTGCCCAACATTCCTAGCTGACAGCATCACTATTGATAAGCTGGGAAGTACCCAAAAGAGTCTTCTATAAGGAAATATTTTTCAATAAGGTTGTATCATTCTCTGTCTTTTGCTAGATGTTCTCCCCCCTAGATGTGTGGTACTTAGTCTTTTCCAATAACCAGTGCCCCCTATCCCTGAGCAGAGGTCAAATGGTAGGCCAACTTATCAGAAAGTTGCTAAGCACAGTTGGAGCAGAACCATGAGAATTATTGATATAATTCTGAGATTTATCTGCATATATAAATGATATGAAATGGAAGTAAATAGACTGTTATAGCAACTGATGAAAAAATGGATGCTAGACTTAACTCACATTGCAGGTAAATGTTGAGTGGTATTCTTTTTTTTTTTTTTTAACATGACCTTCTATTTTTAAGTTTTAAGTAATATAGAAGCGCATTTTTCACATGGGCAGCATTGGAGCTCCCCTGACAAAAGTTCTTTCTGCTGTAATTTACCTTCTCTGCTGAGGAGATGGGTGGCTCTGTGCACTGAGAATGTATACAGGGGATGATGATGCCCTGTGCCTTAGCAAGCTGGTTTCCAAATGTCTGGTCATAGGCACCACTGGGCATATGCCAAGACTGTGAAGATGCCCTGAGTTCCACATAAATAACAGTGAGATTTTTATCTCCTTCCTACTATGTAAATGCTATAGGACCCTGAATATTAACGAGCTGTGGCACTCAGACATGGACTTGAGCAGAGCACCCTGCTGGATTCTTGCCAAGGCTGTGAGTGTGGAGCAGATAGTAGATGGTGATGAGATAGGATCCCTTGGTTCTTACTGTCCCCAGAATGACTCAGGCAGCTTCCATTTCTATTGTCCTGTACACCTGCCCTGTATCTTATCCCCAGCTCATCTGACTTATACTGGAAAGCTGTCCCCCCACCCTACTCCCTGGCTATATTTCCACTTAGGAGGGCTGCAAATGTCCCATTAATACCTCCTCGTTCCATTTCCCAATCCACAAGGGAGTTGTGAGTCTGAACTCTGGTCGAGAGAAGGGTCTCCCCACCCCCACCCCCAAGTCTTGGGAAATGTGAGTAGGTTGGAAAATGTGAATCTGGAAGTTCATAAGCGAGCTCAAATCTCAAGGCAACAGGTCTGAGTGATCAGGGTCAGTTCTGAGAGTTAAGAACATCTAGGAACATAGATGGTATCTACAAAGACTATGGAAAACAGGAAACAATGTTTCCCTCATGGAATTGTCTACTTGGTGTCTGATCTGCTCAAGAGAGAAGGGAAAGGAAGCAAAGAACATCTAAGAGTCAGGAGAGAAAGGACATCAGGACACTTGGAGCATTCTGGAAAGTGACAAAGGTCTACGGGGCACGAGTCCACTCTGGTGGTCTGGAGAGAGGCTGAGTGAGGAAGTGAGGATGCAGATGTGAGTCCTGGGGTGGTGGAGCCACGGAGGTAGGTGTGGAGACAGGAGCAGGCCTAAGGAAGGCACAGACCCCATTCCATCTGCTCTCCTAACTGCAGTGCTGGACATCACTTTCTGTGGGGAGACTAAAGATGGCACACAGTTATAGATGGCTCTCCTTGGGCCCTGCGGCTAAGGAGCATGTTGACCAGGGAAGCATGTCTGTGCTGCAGGTATCACTGGCTGGGGACAAGGCTGGTTTTGATATCTGCAGACTTGCTGGACACACAATCTCCTTCTCCATTGCTGGTGTGTGTGTGTGTGTGTGTGTGTGTGTGTGTGTGTGTGTGTGTGTGTCTATAATAGTTATCTTATAATAAGAATGCAATAATAATTGTAACCAAATAAAAGTTACTTAAAATTTACTTAAAATTAAAAAAATACTTAAAATTTAAAATTTACTTAAAATAAAAATTAAAACTATTTAAAATTAAAATTAGAATTAAAAATTAAAATTATTTTAAAATAAAATTTAAAAGTTACATAAAATCACAAAGTGATATATGAGTGTCACAATACATACTAATAATTCACATCATTTTACTTTTCAAACTGTTATTAAGTATCAAATGTGGTATTGATAATTGCATTAACAGTAACAACAGCAAGAGGCAGTATGACCTCTGGCATGACAGTGCAGCACTGGTGAGTTCTGCTCTCTTCCTCAAACTCAGGATGGAATCAGTCCTGTGCATTTCATCTTGGTATTTAGCAGCACTCAATTCTCCTCTTTGTGTCAGCTGTGTGGCATTCAATATCTTAGCCAGACACAACAGTAAATGAGGCAATCGGGTTTGTTCTGTTATCACTTGTCATGATTTAGAGCTCCAGAAACACAGTGCTCACCTCCTGTTGACCATATATCAGCAGAGCAAGGCAGGAAGGTCTGAAAGGTTTTCAGTCTTAACTGACTGGGGAATTCATCACAGTTTTCTGAGTGGCTCCTTCTCCTGGGTTGACACTTTTTGTTTTCCTAGGTCTACCTTTACAAATCCTGATGAGGAGGTAATAATGTCATGATTAACTTCTCTAACAGCCATGTTCTCAGCCTCCCTCTCTTCTCTGAAATGGAAGATGGGAATGAGCAGAATAACTGCCTCAGAAAATCTCACTACCCATCACCTGGGGGACCTTCTGCAGGATCCTCAACCTCCCTAAACCTCAGTATTCTGAGCTGAGATCCAAGTCAACATCTGACCTATCGATTGCAGTCTAGATTACAAACTTTGTAAGATATGAATGTATGCACATACATTATCTCTAACAGCTTACTAGATACCCAGCATCCCTGCTTTGAAATCACCAGGTAAAATTAAAAGAAGGGCTTTGCCATGCTTTTTTCCTTGCCTAGAATCAACTGAGACATAAGGATAGCTATTTACAGGTGGAGATGGACAGATAATACTTCTGCCCTGCTACCAAAGGAATTCCAGAGGAAGGTTGAGATTTGCCAGTCAAGTGGCCCATAACCACTACACAGTCTACCCCTTTTGGAAAGGAGTGAGAAGCAGAGCAAAAGCCTAGAGGTAACAGGAAGAAATCCCTTCATGTAAATTCCCGCTATCTCATAAACCAATCAGCTTTTCTAAACCTTGAAACTGGTAGTCCCTTCTAATTACTTTCCATTTCCTCACACAAAATAGATTTCCTGTGCTGCATCATCCTAAAATCATAATGCCATCCTTGGTCCTTTGATCCTTCATATCTACTTGTCACCACCCTGCTCTCAACTCTCCACATTTCTATTGCTTCAGGGTAATTCCTAGCTCTGGGTGTCACCTCCCTCATAGTGAGTCGGGCACATTCTCCCCTTGCTCCACAAACATCTCCCAGTCTGCCTACTGTTTTCATACTTTCACATTTGAATCATAAGTCTATCCCGTCATTTCCCCAGAGGAAGTGTTCATCCCCTCCACTAATTGACCTCTAGTCCTTTGCACTTTGCCCTTATTTTGGTTATGCCCTCCACTCAAATCCTTCCAGATTAAAGTGTCATCCCCATGATGAGTTTCCCTGTCTGAGTTCCAGTTGGCTTTCAGCTGTACAATGGTATTTAATCTTATTATGTAATGTGTCCTTCAATTCACTGGGAGCAGAGCACCACTCATGCTTCTGTAATTCTTACTGCACCCAGCAGAAAGGAGAACACAGCCAGTGTATCTGTTAAACAGTAACCAAGGGTTAGTAGTGCATCTAAATTCAGACACAACACAGAACTTCAGTGTGTTTCTAAGACCTCATAGACTATCGTACCCTCATTAGATACTCTGAAATCTGTGTTCTACATCACCCACACTCATGCTGAGTTGCTACATGCTGGGAATGATGAATGCAGTTAATAGTGTCATAATTCCACATGTTTGAATGAACTAATAGCTCACTACAGTGAGATTTACCCTGATTTTGTGAAATTCTCTCCACTGGATGTTTACTGAAGAGGCATCTGTATCTAATTTAGCATATATTTTCATGAATCCAGATGTTGTCTCATGACTTAATCTACTATTTAATGCATCATTCTGCAAATAAAATGAACAAAAAATTGTTTTTTTTTTTCTTTTATAAAAGTCTTGATTTAAGCATTTGCTTCCAAATATAAGCCATGCCATTATCTTCTTGGAATTTCCTTATGGACTAGAAAACATCCCTCTGTAAAGTAGGACTAATTTCAACATTTGTTTCAATTCTTGAGAGTAGAGATAGCAATAACAGAAATGTCTGTTAATTCAGTTCTGCATTAGAGAAGCCAGAGCATGTGGCTCATTAGAATAATGACACCTATTTGCATTCCTTTGTCTCCTAATAGCAGAGAACTGTTAGATTGGGTAATTTGAAACTCATTATACTATCACATTTAGCCTCTGCATCATGCTTAGATGCCCATGGTATATGTGAACTACTTGGCAAAGCAGCTATTTTTAGTAAGTCAAAAAGATGAAAGATAAGTAAGAAAAAAACTTAAATAATATTTCTTCTCTTAAAATTATTATGCCCTGTGCTGAAACCATATAAGCTGAAGAAAGGTGAAGTTTCTGCAGTTTTCTAGCCCTTGGACAACTGTATAAGAAAATCAAAATCCTTCCAGGTTACCTGGGTGGCTTAGTCAGTTAAGCATCTGCCTTTGGCTCAGGTCATGGTCCCGGGGTCCTGGGATCAAGCCCCACATCATGTTCTCTGCTGGGTGAGGAGGCTGCTTCTTCTTCTCCCTGACACTACCTTGGGCTCTCTCTCGCTATCTCTCTCTCTCTCTCAGATAAATAAAATCTTAAAAATAAAAATCCTTAAAAAAACCATAAAAATAAAAAAATAAAAATCCTTCCAATTGCTTTGTATATTATAGTAATGATATTAATAGTATTTATAAAGATACAACCAACGTCTAAGACCAATCTTCAAAATATTGGGCAGATAAAAAAGAAATTTAGCATGAGAGTTCAAAATCTCTCCTGAGTTCAAGAAGTGTTTATATTGATTTTAGGCTTTCTACTGAGTTCAAATTATATGTGTATACACACACACATACACATATACATACACTAATTGATCTCATTTGGTGTGACTGATTGTAGAAGTGATGAGATCCTATCAGATGTGTATTTTATCTTTGAATGTAATAAATGACTTAACTGCAGCTGGTTGGCTGTTGAATATGAGAAAATTTAGTGAAGAAGGATTTAGAGGGTCATATATTTTCTTTCAGCAAAAATTGCTTTTGTGCTGCCTGCCCTGCATTCACTGTCATTATATTTAAACATCACATTAAATGGAACCTATTTAATTAATGATGAAAAAATGACAATTTCACTTTCACTGTTTTGCCTTTGATCAAATCAAGAGCATAATTTTCATATGCAAAGAGGGTATAATTTTAAGTCACACAACTCATTTTCCTCTTGGGGACATGCACAATTCATTTCCTTTCAGGAACATGAATCAGGGATTCCCAAATAAGATGCTGTAGGGATCTTCTGAAGTCTTGTCAAGCACTGGTGTGCACAGCCACCCCATGGCAACAAATTACTTAAATAAATCCTGCTGAAAGCTTCCTTCCCTTATCCTGCTTCCCCTCAATAAATATATGTTTTAATTTTCCCATGACATTTAAGGTTCATAGTTTGTTATATATATATATATATATAATTTCCATCCAACCTAAACTTTTGGCTCATCATACACAGTCACCTTTCCTAATTCCAAACATCTCTTTGAAATGATAGAAGCAATATAAAAGGAAACCCCTGGAGTCAAATGAAATTCTCCTGCCAGTGGTTATTAATCAGGTAATAGCTATTGACTCTGGATACCAAGTAAAAGAGAACTAACTCCCTGAAGGCCCTGGAGAGTGAACAAACAGGAAGAAAATTGGAGGGAGTTGCCACTTGGAAGAAGGGATTGCCTTTTTAGTTAAAAAGCTTTGAGTCAGAGCTGTGAGGTAACTAAAGCTTACATACATCTCTTGGTCTTACTGGTTTAAAGAACCAAAAGAAAGAGTCTAGAGCTATCAAAATAGTACATCTGAAAAATGAGGTGTAAAGTCCTAGAAAGAAAAAGAGCTACAGAGGAACCCCAAACTTGATGTAATGGAAGTATGTGAACTCTACACTATCAACACTTACCCCTGAATTATGCATTCCTAGAGCATAATCCTGTCAGCCCAACTAAGGTAGAGGAACCACCTGAGGATGTCAGCTCCAGCTGTTGCCTACTGGAGCAAAGACAGAATTTGGAGTTTTCCTTTGGTCAAGTTAATTAGCTAAAAAGAAAGTGACACACTAAGTTTAAAAGAATCTAGTCTCTTCAGTATAACACTGAAATATCCAGGAATGAATTCAAAATATTAAATGTAAAAGAAACAGGAAAAAAATGACCCACACTCAAGAGAAAAAATGGTTAATGTGGAATGACCCCAAGAGGATTTAAATCCTGGATTTAGCACACAAGGATTTTAAAGCAGCTTAAATGGCTATGCTTAAGAGTGTAAAGGGAAAAAATGTAATGTTCTGTAATGAAAAACCAAGAGTAAGTCAAGCAGAGACATTGAAACTATTTAAAAGAATCATACACAAATTCTAAAACTGACAAAGATCTTAAATAAAAAATTTACTGTATGAATTAAGCAGCATATTGAAGATGACATAAAAGTCAGTGAACTTGGGGGCACCTGGATTGCTCAGTCGGTTCCACATCTGCTTTCAGCTCAGGTCATGATCCCAGGGTCCTGGGATTGAGCCTTGCATCAGGCTCCCTGTTCAGTAGGGAGTCTGCTTCTCCCTCTGCATCTTCTCCCTTGTATTCTCTCTCTTGTTCTCTCTCTCTCATAAATTAAAAAAAATATATATTTCTTTATAAAGTCAGTGAACTTGAAGACAGTCTAATGTAAATTATTCAATACAAAGAATACAGAAAGAAAACAATTCTTTAAACAACGAATATAATTAAAACTCCAGATGGAAAAAAGGAGGATGGAACAGAAAAATATTAGAAGAAACAATGGTCTCTGTCCATCAAATTCCTCAAATTTGATGAAAGACCAATTTAGATACTCAAGGTTCAGCAAAGTCTAGGAAGTATCAATAAAAATTAAAACACATGTAAGGGGACTTCTGCTTCTAGCAAAATGGAGATGTGTTTTTTCCCCCATTAAATATAGCTAGAAAACCTGGATATGGCATAACATATAGGAAGGATCTGAAAGGTAGAAAGAATAAGCAGACAAGTCTTGGGGTCTTAGGACCCAAGAGATGACCCAATAGTGAGTTCTACAGTTTTATTCTTACCTCGTACATCTCAGACTGGGAGCCCAAGAAGCTTAGCAGCCCAGAAACACATAAGGCATAGACAAAGCACAGTAACAACACCACCGTAAGCCTGTACTCTCTCTAGCCTAAGGATCACAAAAGGGTCAGCCTATCAAGACAGAAAACTTTTAGACAATAACTAGAGAAGTCCAGTCAAACACCACAGAAAAATTGCAGTCCTGCTTGACCAAGAAGAAAGTGGAGGTCCCAGACTTCCAGTCTCACCAGATGCCCAACCCACCAATGTAGTGGCATCAGAGAAAATGGAACCAGCACCTTCACTCTGGCGAGGCAGTAACGACTTCCATTCCTTATAGTATGCTGGCAGCCATGTGGGAACCCCGGAGGTCCACAATAATCCACAAGTAGCAGGTCCCTCCTGCTCCTTGCTGGAGCTGTGTCAGCAAAGAATAAGTAAAAATTGAGAATTCTGCTACTGCACAATGCTAGTGAAGCACCCTACTTCATTTGGTGCCTGTGGAGGTCCTTTATGCAGCTGGAAATCCTGCACCTGCCCAGCAGGAATAAAGAGCACCATGTACCCTATGTCATGGGTGTTGAGTGGAGAACCTGGACTTCTACCCACTCCTGGAAGTAATGAGGCTATGCTGAAACCTTCCCTGATAGAGCAGGGTTGAAAAAAAAAAAGCCAACTATAACAGGAGACTTGAATAAGAGTCTCATAAAACAATACACAAAATGGGGTGCCTGGGTCGCTTGGTGGGTTAAAGCCTCTGCCTTCGGCTCAGGTCATGATCCTGGGGTCCTGGGATCGAGCCCCGCATCGGGGTCTCTGCTCGGCGGGGAGCCTGCTTCCTCCTCTCTCTCTGCCTGTCTCTCTGCCTACTTGTGATCTCTATCTGTCAAATAAATAAATAAAATCTTTAAAAAATACACAAAATGTCCACGTTACAACAGAAAATTATTTATCATACCAACAACTAAGAAGATCAAACTGAATTTAAGAAAAATCAATACATGGGGCGCCTGGGTGGCTCAGTTGGTTAAGCGACTGCCTTCAGCTCAGGTCATGATCCTGGAGTCCCGGGATCGAGTCCCGCATCAGGCTTCCAGCTCCACGGGGAGTCTGCTTCTCTCTCTGACCTGCTCCTCGCTCATACTCTCTCTCTCAAATAAATAAATTAAATATTAAAAAAAATCAATACATACCAAAACAAATATGAGAGATATTAGGATTACCTGACAAAGAATTTTTGAAGCAGCCATCATAAAATGCTGCAATGACTAATTACAAATATGCTTGAAACAAATGAGAAACTATAAGGTCTCTGTAAAGAAATAGAAGAGATAAGGAAAGACCAAACAGAAGTTTTATAAGTTATGTTGCTCTGCTTGGGTTATCATGACAAAACAGCATAGTCTGGGTGGTTAAATCAGCAAGATTTATTTTCTCACAGATCTGGAGGCTGGGAAGTCCAAGACCAAGGTGCCAGCAAATTTGTTTCTGGTGAGAGTTCTCTTCCTGGCTTGCAAATGGCTGCCTTTCTGCCATGTGTTCACATTGCTTTTCCTCATTGCTTGTGTTTTCAGAAAAAGATTTCTCTCTCTTCCTCTTCTTCTAAGGGCACCAATCCTATTGGATTAGGGTTCCACCCTTATGACTTCACTTAATCTTAATCTCTGTCTGTGTTAAGTGTTTGTCATTTAATTGTGCTCTGTCTCCAAACACAGTAATATTGTGGATTAGGGTTTCAACATAGTAATGTGTGGGGGAGACACAATTCAGAACATAGCACTTTGACACTGTCCCCCTCAAATTCATGTCCTTCTTGCATGCAGAATATTTCCATTCCACCTCAATAGCATCAAAATCTTAACTAATAACAGCATCCGCTCCAATATCTAAAGCCCAAAGTCTCATCTAAATATCATCTAAATAAGATATGGGTGAGATTCAATTCATCCTGAGGCAAAATTCTTCTTCAGCTGTAAACTTGTGAAACCAAACAAATTATGTGCTTCTAAAACACAATGGTGGGGTAGGCAGAGGATAGGCATCCCCATTCCAAAAAAGAAATCAGAAGGAAAAGGGTGATGAGTCCCATGCAAATACCAAACCTAGCAAGGAACATTCCTAAGGCCTGAGAATCTTCCTCTTTGATTCAATGCTCTGCCCTCCAGGCCCAGTGGGGTGACAGCTTCACCCCACTGCTCTTGAGGTGCTGCTGTCAAGGTTCTTTACAAGGACTCTGTCCACACAGTTCTGCTGGTTGGCAGTTCTGCCCTTTGAAACTGAGGCCTGTGATGGTACCAGCAGCCCTTACGATCTCCGAATTGCCTTTGGAGTCATTCTTCCTGGTTTCTGCTGAGGCAGCCAATCAACATCATGGGCATCAATTTTATGAAGTAATTGTCTACTCACACCATTGGTGTTTCCTCCATAAAAAGCTTCCTTGTTTTTCACAATAGGGCAGGCTAAATATTTTCTAAATTTTTAAATTCTAATTCTTTTTGGCTTAATAATTCCTTCTCAAATCCATCCCTTACTTTTCATTTTTCACTATGAGCAATGATGAGGAACTCAACACTTTGCTTAGATATCTCGACTAAATATCCAATTTTATTGCTCACAAGTTCTACCTTCCATGAAACACTAGAACACAATTAAGCCAACTGCTCTGAACACAATTTAGTCAATTTATAACAAGGATTGCCTTTCCTCCAGTTTCCTGTAACTTGTCCCTCATTTCTACTGAGACTTCAGGAGAAGAGCTATCACACCATGTCACCATGTCACAGCATTCTGTTCATGATCATTTATGGATTCTCTAAGAAGATGAAGGCTTTCTCTCCAGCTCTCCTTTTCCTTTCTCATCTTTCACCAGAATCACCAAGTCTCTTCAAGCAATGTTGGCTTTTTCTATCTTGCATCACAATACTCTCCAGCCTCTCTACCCATTATCCAGTTCTAATGACACTTACACATTTTCTTTTATTTTTTTAAGGAAACATCTACATTTTTAAGTATTCGTTACAGCAACACCCACTTCTCAGAACCAATATATGTATCAGTCTCCAGAGAAATAGAACCAACAGAACATAGATAGATATTCTTTTTTAAAAAAAGCTTGTTATGAGGAATTGGCTCTTGTGAAAATGGATGCTGAGAAGTCCTGTAGTCAGAAGCTGAAGACCCAAGAAAATTGATGGTGTAGTACCAGTCTCAGAACCAGCTGGCCAGAGACCCCAGGGCTGATGTTTCACTTTGATCAAGGTGGTCAGGTAAGAGGAGTTTCCCTTTGTAATAGGAAGGTCAAACTTTTTGTTCTGTTCAGGACTTCAACTAATTGAATGAGTCCCACCCACATTGGGAAAGGCAATCTGCTTCACTCACTCTATTAATTTATCCAAAATCATCCTAGCAGACTTCACCCAGAATAATGATCAACCAAATTCCTGGGCATGTCATGACCCGGTCAAGCGGACAGAAAAATTAAACTTGACAGAACTGAAAAATACAATAAACATAATACAAAGTTCAATACATGAATTCATAAGCAGGATGGAGGGGGAAAGGGAAAGAATTAGTAAGCTCAAAGATAAAATAACAGAAATTAAATAACAGAAATATGAAAAATGAAGAGAACCCAAGAAAATGAAAAGAGCTTAAATTTACAGGGATATAACAACAACAAAAAAAAGATCTAATATTCATGACATTGGATTTGGGAAAAGAGAAGAGAAAGAGGCTGGGACAGAAAAAGTATTTAAAAAATAATTGCTCAAACTTAAATTTGGCAAAAATCTATAGATTCAAGATGCTTAGCAAGGCCCAAGCAGATAAACTCAAAGAAATCTACACCAATACACATCATAGTTAAACCTCTGAAAACTAAAGGCAAGAAAAAAATCTTGAAAGCAACCAAAGAAAAATGACATCTTACCTATAAGGGAAAAATGATTTGAATGGTATCAGTAAGCAAGGAAGCAAGAAGAAAGCAACGCATTTTTCAAGTGTCAAAGAACTATCAGAACAGAATATATCTGATGAAAATATCCATCAGGTATGAAGGGAAAAATCAAAATTTTTCAGATGAAGGAAAACAAAGAGAATTTATTGCCTGAGTTATAGTACTCAGGACAGAGTAGTATTGGCAAAAGAACAGGCAAGAACACCAATGGAACAGATTAGAAAGCTCAAAAATAGACCCACACAAACCAAGTCAACTGATCTTTGACAAAGGAGCAAAGCCAATCTAGTCTATCCTAAGAAATGGCTAAAGGAAGTTTGCCAAGGAGTTATAAAATACGTTTTATCATAAAATATTTTATCATGTTATTATTCTTATTATTGTTTTATTATAAAATAACTTAGTTTTAATGAAGAAATCTTGGAACACTTAAAAAAAAGAACACAGTGGAGCGCCTGGGTGGCTCAGTGGGTTAAAGCCTCTGCCTTCAGCTCAGGTCATGATCCTAGGGTCCTGGGATCGAGCCCCGCATCAGGCTTTCTGCTCGGTGGGGAGCCTGCTTCCTCCTCTCTCTGCCTGCCTCTCTGTCTACTTGTGATCTCTATCTGTCAAACAAATAAATAAAATCTTAAAAAAAAGAGAACACAGTAAGTAAAAATATGGGTAAATAATAGAATTTTCCTTCCTGTCTTGAGTTTGTAAAACTATGATAGTTCAAATAAAAACTACAGCACTCTCTGATATGGTTCTAGATGTACAAAAAGAACATCTTTAGGCAACTGTATTATAATTCTGGGACGATAAGCATATAAAAGGGAGGTAGAGTTTTTATTTTTCATTTGATCTAGTTAAATGGTAAGTTATACATACAGTTGACCCTTAACATGGTTATGAACATGCAGGTCCACTAATACATGGATTTTTTTTTATAAGTATAGTACAATACTGTAATATATTTTCTCTTCTTTATGATTTTCTTAATAATATGTTCTTTCCCCTGGGTTACTTTATTATAAGAATACAGTATGTAATACCTATAGCATACAAAATATGTGTAAATTGACTAGGTTATTGGTAAAGCTTCCAGTCAACAGTAGACTATTAGTAATTAAGTTTTGGGGAGCCAAAAGTTATACATGAATTTTCAACTGTGTGGGAAGTTGATGCCTCTGTCATATTGTCCAAGGGTCAACTGTATGTAAACAACTACAGCAACAACTAAAATGCTATACAAAAAATACACATAGAGTTTCCAACTTAAGATAGTTTGACTTACTACTTTTTATCATAGTGGTACAAAAGCAATATACCCTTTGTAGCAATAACACTTCGAATTTTGAATTGTGATCTTTTCCCAGGCTAGCAATATGTGGCTCTGGGCTGCGGTACCAAGCCACAGCTCCCAATCAATCTCATGATCATAAGGGTAAACAACTGACACATTTACAACCATACTACGCCCGTGCAATCATTCTGTTTTCCATTTTTGTGTAGTATTCAATAAATTGCATGAGATATTCAACACTTTATAATAGAAGAGGCTTTATGTTAGATGATATAGTCCAACTGTCAGCTAACATAAGTATTCTGAGCACATTTAAGGTAAACTAGGTTAAGGTATAATGTTCTATAGATTAGGTATAATAAATGCATTTTCAACTTACAATATTTTCAACTTACAATGAATTTATCAAGATGTAATCCCTTTACAAGTTGAGGAAAAACTGTATAGAAAAAATACTGTAAGCAAACAAAATTTAATAATAACACAATAATTAATCATAATAATTATCCCATTAACCAATAGGGAGGCAGAAAAAATATTATAGAGAAATGAAAAAAATAGAGAACAAAACAAAAAATAAACAAATGGCAGACCGACTAACATGTCAATAGATACATTATATGTAAATGCTGAAAATACACCAATTAAAAGACATAGATTCACAAATTAATTTAAAAATCTGACCTAGCTATATGCCATCTACAAGAAACTTATTTTCACATAATGATATGTAAGTGTTGAGAGTAAAATAAGAAAAAATAAATATCATTCAAACATTATTCAAAAAGAAAGCAAGAATGGCCTTGTAGATATCAGGCTGACTTCAAAACAAAGAAAAATATCAGAGACAGAGAAGAATATTATTCAAATCCACCAGGAAGCTCTAACAATCCCAAATGTGTATTTACCAAATATCTGCTGAAAAATATGTGAAGCAAAAACTGAACTGAAAGTGGAAATACACAAATGCACAATTATACTTGGAGATTTTAATACCTCTTTCTCAAGAATTGGTGTGAAAATAACCAGGCAAGAAATTGGAAGTCCTAACTAATGTAATAAGACAAGATAAGGAAATAAAAGATACAAAGATTAACAAGAAAAAAAAAAACTTTGTTTCTAATCTGTACATTTTTATTTCCTTTCCATGTCTTACTACAAAGGCTAGAATTTCCTTGTGTTGTGTTGAGTACAAGTGGTGAAAGCAGACATCAATATCTTATTCTCAGTCTTAGAAAACCATCCAGTCTGTTTTTTTTTTTTTTACATTAAGTGTAATATTATAATTATAGTTTTTCATTGTGGTTGTTTGTTTGTAGAAGTACTTTATAAAATTCGGGAATGTCTCTTCTATTATTAGTTTTCTGAGAATGTTTTCCCTGCATCAATTGATATAAATATGTTAGTTTTCTTTTTCCTCTTTTTTTAAAGAGTTTATTTTTTTTTAAAGAGAGAGTTTGTGAGCAGGGTAGGGGTGGAGGGAGAGGAGAGAGGGAATCTCAAGCAGGCTCCACACCCAGTGCAGAGCCTGACACGAGGCTTAATCTCACAATCCTGACAGCATGATGTGAGCTGAAACCAAAGGTCAGATACTTAATTGACTGAGCCACCCAGATGCCCCTATTATGTTAGTTTTCTTGTTTAGAATGTTAAAATAGTGGATTATAACTCAGTCTTGCATCTCTAGAATAAACAATTTGGTCTTGGTCATTGTGTATTATTCATTTTATTGTTGAATCCAATGTACTAGTACTTTGTTAAGGACTTTTTTTATGTCTCTATACATGAGGAATACTGATCCAAAGGTTTGTCATTTTTGCAATATCTTTGGTTTTGGGCCAAGTTAATCTGGTTTATATAAAGAAAAGTACAAAACTTTAATGAAAGAAATCAAAGAACTAACCAAATGGAGTTATTTTATGTTCATGAACAGGAGGCACAAGTTATGTCAAGATGTCAGTTTTTCCATACTTGATCTATAGATTGAATGCAATAACAATAAAAATCCCAGCAAGTTATTTTGTGGATATTAACAAACTGACTCTAAAGTTTATGTGAAGGGGCAAAAGAATAGCCAGCACAATATTGGAGAAGAGCAAAGCCAGAGAACTGACACTACCCAACTCCAAGACTGACTATAAAACGTTATAGTATTTAAAAAAAGTTATAGTACTCAGAACAGGGTAGTATTGGCAAAAGAATAGGCAAGAACACCAATGGAACAGATTAGAAAGCTCAAAAATAGGCCCACACAAACCAAGTCAACTGATCTCTGACAAAGGACCAAAGGCAATACAATAGATTAAAGATAGTCTTTTCAACAATTGGTGCTGAAACAACTACACATCCACATGCAATTTGAAAAAAAAAAAAAAAAAGAGGATCTAGAAAGAGAACTTATATCTTCACAAAAAATTAACTCAAAACTCATCACAGATCTATGTGTAAAATGCAAAACTATAAAACTCCTGGATGATAACACAGAAGAAAATGTAAATAACCTTAATTCTTATATACCTCAGAGACATGTCCATTAAAGAAATAATCCATAAGCTAGACTTCATCAAAATTATAAATGCCTGCCGAAAATATTTGCAAGACACATATCTTATAAAGAACGAGTACAGAAAATATACAAAGAACTCTTGAAATTAAACAAGAAGAACATGAACAAGTAGATTAAAAATGAGCAAATGCCCTGAACAAACACCTCACCAAAACACATGAACAGACAGCAAATAAACATATGAAAAGCTATTCAGTAGTCAAACTGTGGAAGGAGCCAAGATGTCCTTCAACTGGATGAATGGATAAAGAAGATATGGTTCATATATACAATGGAATATTACTCAGCCATCAGAAAAGATGAATACCTATCATTTGCATCAACATAGATGGGAGTGGAGGGGATTATGCCAAGTGAAATAAGTCAGTTGGAGGAAGATAATTAGCATACGTTACCATTCATTTGTGGAATATAAGGAATAGTGCAGAGGACCACAGGATAAGGGAGGGAAATCTGAATGGGAAGAACTCAAGAGAGGGAGACAAACCATGAGAGCCTCTGGACTCTGGAAAAAAAACTGAGGTGGGTGGGGGGATTGGGTAACTGATGATGGGTATTAAGGAGGGCACGTGATCTGGGTGTTATGTGCAACTAATGAATTGTTGAACCCTACCTCAAAAACTAATGATGTACTATATGTTGGCTAATTGAACTTAATAAAAAAAAAGAAAAGCTATTCAGTATCAT
The DNA here is from genome assembly GCA_003697995.1 of Taxidea taxus jeffersonii. Lineage (NCBI taxonomy): Eukaryota > Metazoa > Chordata > Mammalia > Carnivora > Mustelidae > Taxidea > Taxidea taxus. Next base: position 21,144 of record ML100225.1, read on the forward strand.
ATGTCACAAGGATATGACAAGATGTCCTTCAGCAAGTGAATGGATAAATTATGGTATAACCAGACAATGGGCTAATAATCAGCACTAAAAGGAAATAAGGTTTTCCGCCATGAAGGGCATGGAGAAACCATAAATACATATTATGAAGTAAAAGCAGAAATCTGACAAGGCTGCATACTATACAATTCCAATTATATGACATTCTGGAAGAGGAAAAACTATGGATACAAAAGATCAGTAGTTTTTAGGGACGGATGGACAGGAGGGTGAATCAGTGGAGCACAAAGGATTCTAAGGGCAGTGAAACCACTTAATATGATAATATAATGGTGTATACATGTCACTGTACACTTACCAAAACCTATATAATATACAACACAAGAGTGAATCCTAACATAAATTATGGACCTTAATTAATGATAATGTAACAATACTGGTTCATCAGTTATAAAAATTGTAGTATATTAATACACACCTGATGCCCAGTCTCAAAGAGCACATTTTTCTGATTTCAAAAATGAAAATTTCACATAACTTAAGCACAAATGGATAGCATAAAGAAAGAAGGGAACAGTGTGGTTCTAACCCTGCCTTCCAACATTTTCAGAAGTGAGAATGAGGCTGCAGACAAGGACAAAGGTATAAGTAATCCGCAACATTCCAGTCTTCTCAAGCAGACTGCCGCATATTGTGCTTATTCACATACGGAACCTAAATTCAGAATGAATGTGGAAATAACCCCAAAAGTATATCCATGGTTCTTACTTGTGAAAATAACTTACAGCTGCCAAACTTCAGAGGGCAAGCATGGGCATCCATCGGGAAATCCTCAAGTTGCATTGGGCACTCTGCGGAGATAGTCAAGCTGAAAAGTAAGAGATAAAGATCTTTAAATAACTCTCCAATTCTGGCTATTTACTGAGCAGCCACCATGTTCCATAAAGCCATGTTAAGTATGTCACTCATTATTTTAATTACCATATTTCCTGAAATTGTCTAAACTGTTTCACCAAATTGTACAGGTTTGCACTGAAGATGCATTTAGAAATAAGGCTTAAGTCAAATCTAATCAGTTCCACAGCTTGGTGTGTGTGTCTGTACATATATTACCACTTGTAAAGCAATTTTCACATGCCTTTAAAAATGATTTATTCTTTGTTTCCCATCCCTTATTCAGAGTAATCTGAAAAACTTCCTTTGACAAGGCAGAAAATGTATGTATTTTCTAAAATAGTTTATAACCTCAAAAATATAATTGTGTGATAAATGCTCAGTCCACATTTTGACCAGAAGCTGGCTACAATTATTGTTTACTGGACTGATGACATGACAGTGAAGAGTAGGTGAAATTGTTATGAGAGCAACTTTCTGGAACAACTAATTGTTTTTAATCCAAGCCTGGTCTTCCAAATAATAATACCACTATCTATGACCACTGTCACCAATGACTCAAACAGTAATGGACATAATATCCACCAGATCTATGCCAGGCACTGTGTTAAATGCTTAGCTGCATTAACACAACTAATCAGAATAGCTTTAGGAGACTTGCTGCTGTTAATATCCCAGTTTCTAAGGCAAGTAAGTGATGCACAGATATTAAAGGATCAGGACAAGGATGTAGAACTATTAAGTCATGGAGTCATGGTCTGAACCCAGGCCCCCGATTGCTGTGTCTCTGTAATGGCACATCCACCACGTACGTGGTAACAGGTTCTGCACATTCCAACGTTGCCACACTGTCCTGCCTTTACTCCTCTACAGACTTTACTAATTAGGTAGTGAATCTAAATTTCATTAATGAGTTAATCTGTTTAAGTTTCTTATTCTACTATTTAAAATGAAATTATACAGAATGAAATCATAATAGAAAACATTTACCTTTAAACGGATGTTATAATTACATTTTTATACAAATGTTAATTTGACATGGTATTAGCACTATTGGCCCTTCCTTCTTATATTGAATCTGGATCTTGCCTATGTGCCCAGGGTGAGAATAAAAACATAAAAACACTCATTTTTCCCTTTACTACTTCCACTTGTTAAAACAGATTGACTTTTGGCTATTAAATTGCGTACAGAACTCACACTTTATAGTTGCAGACAGAGTAGTTAATGTACGTATTCCCTGAATGAATGACACAAAAATATGAGCCAGTGCAAGAAATGTCTGTGTCCATCAAAGAGAAGAAATCGTCTGCTGCCTCTGGTTTGAGGCACCATTCCCCCAAGGATGGAGTAATGCTTAAAAGTTGGGAGGGCACATGGACTAGAACACAGCACCACACACCACATTCAGGCAGGGAGATGGTATTTAAAATGATACACTGTATATGTTCAAAGAAGGATATGGGGATGTACAGGACAATTGTAAAGGAGAAAACCATAAATGGATATCATTTCACTTATAATTTTACCCGCTAAATTTTGTCCAGAGTTTCCTGACATGTACGTGTATTTTCTTTTTGTTCTTGGCATACAAAATTCAGTCTTTCATATGCCTAACATTAGGAACACAGTACTTCCCACGTGAAAATCTCTACATAATCATGACTTTGAAAAATGAATTATTTAATTCCAGTATGCAGATGTGTGGGCATATGTATCTGTATATACTACATAGAATGTATAGTATATGTACCTGTATATGCTATACAGATATAGATATATAGTATATGTATTTGATACATATATAATATAACATGTATAACATTAAATCAACTATGTATAATGATAAATAACATAATAATGGATATATATATTTAAGCAATTATTGTTAGACTTTTAGATTGTTTTACTTCATAAATAATCTGCAATGAACTTCTTCAAACATAAATTATGTAAAAGGACTATTATTAAATACCATGAAGTGGATAAGGTATTAACTTATCAGAATTAAGAAAATTATGACTTAAAAATCTGTGAAGAGAGCATTCAGCCAACACGAAAGAAAATACTGTTAACTTTATCTGTTTGTTAGCAAGTTTAAGAAATTTTTAAAGTAGGGGCGCCTGGGTGGCTCAGTTGGTTAAGCGACTGCCTTCGGCTCAGGTCATGATCCTGGAGTCCTGGGATCGAGTCCCACATGGGGCTCCCTGCTTGGCAGGGAATCTGCTTCTCCCGCTGACCTCTCTCCTCTCATGCTCTCTCTCTCTCAAATAAATAAATAAAATCTTTAAAAAAAAAGAAATTTTTAAAGTAAAGCAAATAGTGGGACAAAGAACTTAAAAGAGTCAAAAATGTTTTAGACAATAATGTCACAATGAGCTCAGAAAACATAAAATTTTTCTTCAGAAGCAAATTTTTAGTAGGAAGATAGGAAGTATGTATAAAGCTGCAATGCTAGGTAAAATCAATAAATGCGAGAAGCAGCACACAAGACAGCAGGGCTGCAGGAGCTTAAAGGAGAATAGGTTTGATTTGGAGATTTTGTGCTGGTCTACAGCCTCTGTTCAGTTTACAGGTGTAAAGATGGCCCTGAGCTCAGGTAGTGGGACCAGTGTGAGGTAGGGTGTAAGTAGGGGTGCTTCATGTGATCCTGACTGTCTTAGCCCAGCCACAGGTGAGCCACAGTTGAGCCAGCAGACCCAGCACGGCAGCCCTCCCAAAATGCCGACAACTTCATGGGACCCACTCCCATCATCAGTGTGATGTGGAGATGGTCTCTTCATGGAGAAAGCTTCTCTCTAGACACAGCCATGTCTGCAAGCTTTATAACTGAGCTTCTGTCCCTCAGGAAACTCTCTACTGCCCACTGGGTCTGGAGGCTGACTTGAAGCCAGATGTGTTGGCCAAGTCCTTGACAGTGTCGTCAATCATGGTTAATTCCTCTTCCCTCTGTGCTCATGGTGGTACTTTGCTTCCATTCCCATGACCACTGGAGGCACTGCCACCTGGCATTTCTAGTGTTTGTCCCTATTTGTCAGAGAAGATCCCCTCACGGAGACGACCTCCCACCTTGGGCACACTGCCCACTCCTGGCTTTTTCCCCTTTTCCTCATGCTCTCCCTCTTTCTTGGCCAACACCATGTATTTACAAGAGCGATGAGAAGTGTTCCTTTCTGTCACTGTGGTCTCATCTCTTACTCAGTTCATTTCATGTCCTGCTTTATTCTGGCTGTTTGGCCCTGAGAGCCAGTTATCTCCTGAAAGTTACTGCACTGACATTTAAAGATGATAAGGATTATACACTAAGAAGTCTGCTTTCAGCAGGAGCAGAGATTTTAGTGATGGTGAGAAGAGACCAGTGAACAGGATTTAGCTGGACCTGAGAAAAAGAATATGTTTAAAGAAAAAATAATTCTAGTAAAAACATAAAAAAGATAGTAATTCTACAATTACCCTTTCAATAAGTGCTATCATTAAAGGCTCATGGATTGTTCCCCCATTTTAACATACCTGCTTAGAAGTAGAATTCCAAACACTGGAAAAATATACATCTATGATAGCATCTTTCTTCTAAAGGATGAATGTATTATTCAGCTAAATCTCCAATAGCAAATGTTTCAGCCTCAGTAGGGGAACAACATTTAAATTTTTGATCTCTTTGAACATTTCAAAAATGGCCTATGCTTTTATAGTACTCAAAAAAATATCTCCAGATAAGAGGAAGCCTTCTATTGATGGTTTTCCTGAAATGTAGAATGCCTTGATATACGACCAACCTTCTTCATACAGAATTGAGATCAAAGCACTCTAAGGGATAATAGATTTGTCATAGCTCAAAGAAGCCAGCCAGGACACCTACTAGAAACTTTCACTTTTCAGATGAAGGAAATAAAACCTAAAAGGTTAAGAAATGTGCCTTATGGAAAAACTTCACTGAATTACTGGTAGGTCCAAGAATCCAGCATTTTTTCCCCAGAGAGGTCAAATTTCTATTATGCTTCCCATTTCTGTTAAGACATTCAAGCATTAACTTGTTGAAAAACATGTCCCAATTTTCAAGTTTTTTCTTTAGGGTCAGGAAAGGTCATTTTGTGAGATAAATTACTTGCTTCAACTTGGATTTATATCACACTAATCAAGGGGTTAGAGTCCTAAACTCACTAGAGAGCTCTCTGCTTGACCAGGGGCAGCTCACAGTGGATCACTTTAAGATGGTTAAAACATTCAGATTCTAGGGTAGCTAGAATTTGCCATTAACTAACTGTGTAAACTTTGTAAAACTGTCTATCTTTTCTGATCCATTTCCCATTTGAAGAAGAAAGAAAATAACTGCCACTTTCATTTTCTGAAAGAAAAAAAATAGTTGATAAGTGTGAAAAGAAGGTTAGTCTCCAGATGTCTACCCAAAAATCTCTTTAGATTTGAGCCTTCTTCACTCACATGGAAATACTACATCAGTGCCACAAAAGGTATGGTGGTGACAGGTAGAAAAATGGTCCTACAAAGATGCCCATGTCCTAACTCTCCACAGTTCCAAACCTATAGATACTTTAAGCGGCAAAGGAGCTTTACCGATGTGATTAAATTAAGTCCCTTGGGACACAGAAGCTTATCCTGGTTTATCCACAGGGGCCCAGTATAATCACAAGGGTTCTTATGAAAGAGACGCAGGAGTATCCGGGTAAGAAAAGGAGATGTGATGACAGAAGCAGAGATCAGGGCAATGTGGCCATGAACTCAGGAATTCGGGTAGCTTCTAGAAGTTGGAAGAGGCAATGAATAGATTCTCCTGTAGAGAATCCAGAAAGAATTCTGGGTGTTATATGTAACTGATAAAATAATGAAATTAGATACTTAGATGAGAGTTCCAAGCAAAGTGTTATAGTTGTGGCCTGTTTTCTTCCTTCTGCTTATAATAAAACGTGAGAAGAAAAAGATAGGATGAGGGAAGAACTGCCAACTGAAGGGACCAGGACTTGATTTGGGAAATTCTCAGTCTATCCAGGTTGCAAAAGATGGTATAATTAGAGGAGATAAACTGTCAGGGAAGAATGCTCTTAAAATAAAGATAAGGGTGTGGTTGGACAAAATAATGCCTCAAAAGCATCTATAGGTCAGAGTGCTCAGTTACACAGTAGACTCTATGAGATTAGGTACAACTCAATTACGTATGTAAAATCCAGGAATAAAGATTAGATTATCCATGAAAAATTTAAGTATGAACCTTTTGTCTAATGGTGTGAACTCTCGAGACATTCATAGAAGACCTACAAAACTTTTGAGAATTTTATATGAGCAAAAACACTGCCAATTTGGACTGGAAAGGGCAGACAGGGAAGAGTGCTTCATTTTTTTTTTTTTCAGACATTTTCTCCCCTTACAAATGGGAATATCTGTAACTGTTATCATATGCCTGTCCAACCATTTGATGTGGGAAGCAGAAATTTGTTTCTTGAGTTCCACAAATTTACAATGGGAAGGAACTGTGCCTCAAGGCAGATCATACCCCAACTTGCATAGCTTATTTAGATAACTCCAATAATGATATTTGGAACTTTTGAGCTGCCGAGATTTAGTTGAGAATATGGTCCTTAATTCAATGCTGTAATTAATTGTGACATTTGGAGATACTAGGAAGGGGTTAATATATTTTGCATGTGGGAAAGGCATGAGTTTTGGGGAGGACAAGACAGATTGTGGTAGGCAAAATAATAACCTCCAAAGATGGCCATGTCTTAATCCTTCCTACCTCTCACAACAAAAAGGAATTTTTCAGGTTAGGATGGTATTAAGGCTCTTGAGATGGGAAGATTAACCTAGGTTATCTGGGTTTGATCCCAATGTAATCATAAGGCTACTTATAAGAAGAAAGCCAAGGAGTGTCAGAGTCAGAGAAAGAGATGTGATGATGGAAGGAGTGATGCAGGACCATGAGCCAAGGAATGCACGTATCCTGTAGAAGCTGGAAAAGGCAAGGAAATATTCTTCTCTAGAGAATTTGAAAGAGACACAATCTTGCCAAATGTTTTCTAGTCTCCTGGGCAGTGAACAATAAATGTTGTTTTAAGTCACTAAGTTCATGGTAATTTGTTACAGTAGCAATAGAACACTAATAGAGTAGTTTCCCTTAAAAAATAGTATTAAGGGATGCCTGGGTGGCTCAGTTGGTTAAGTGGCTGCCTTCGGCTCAGGTCGTGATCCCAGCGTCCTGGGATCCAGTCCCACATCGGGCTCCTTGCTCAGCAGGGAGCCTGCTTCTCCCTCTGCCTCTGCCTGCCTCTCTGTCTGCCTGTGCTCGCTCTCTCTCTAACAAACAAATAAATAAAATCTATAAAAAGTTAAAAAAATAGTATTACAAGTCAAATGGCCAGTTTTTAGTGTGCTACATAGGAGCCCCATGTATATTTTGAAATCATTTTCCAAAGTTAAGAAAGAAATTTGGTAATATTAGCCAATTTATAAACAGCTCACAAAGTGTTAGCTACCGTGAAAATTCAGACCTTGCTAATGAAATAGCATCTTATGCAAAGTGTCCTGCCTTGGTCAGTTTGTGAGCTGTACATCATGCCTCAGCAAGTCACTCAGTGGAAACATAACCTCTCTGTAAAGACGCTACAGTGACTCTCAGGCAATATATGAAATTTATTTCGGGACTCAGAAGTATTAACATAGCACCTAATGATTGGTGTTATGGGAAAGAAATAAGGCTTCATTTGGTAATGATACGTTCATTTGGTAATGATCTTGTAAAGATCAGATGAATGCTTAATGTAGGTAACTTTCTTTTTACCACAGCTGCTCCCATCTGAAAGGCTGGAGGGTTTTGAGATAGAGCGAAGCTGGTGCTGTTCACCTGGCATTCCTACAGGTCCTTTCTGTACTGTAGCCTTATTGTGCTGCCTCTGGCTTATTTCCACCTGCATGGGGTTGTGAAGGGCTCCTTCAACCCTCCAGGAGGAATGCTGCTGGAAAGTTCTCTTTGCTCTATAGCTAAGTCACATCCACACTGTTGATGGACCTGGAGAGTCACACTGCATGTGAGGAGGATCTCTTCTACTGTGAGGGGGTGGCTGAAAGCAAGCCCATCTCTGAGAAGTATAGGCCTCTTCTTCTCATATTTGACTCACCTCTAGATTGACAAATGCAGAGAAGTTTATTCATGTATTCGATCACAGAGAATTGACATTACTATTAATAAAAATATGTAAATATATTATATTTAAGTTTACATTTTATAAATTTACTAGTGTTAGGAATACACATAGCTCTGTTTCTCCTTCTGGAATTTCCCTTTGATACCTTCTTGATGCTAAAATCCTGCCCCACTGGAGCTTTCTCCCTTCTATGCCTGCATTCAGAAAAAAACTGCAAATTTTTCATGAAATAAAAGAATACAACAAAGCATTTGCTTGTTATGAACAATCACTAACATGATATACCATGCATACTATTGGTTAGTTAGGAAATACCAGTTCTTGGGAGCCTAATTACAACTTCTAATAATGTTTTGAGGAAAAATGTATTTTAAAACTCAGCCAAATATGTAAAAACTGAGCTTTTTGAATCTAAACATTGTCAAGTTGGGAGTGGTGCATGTTAGAACCCAGAGGTCATTGCCAGGCTCATCCACTTCCCTGCCTTTTTATTAACTGTAATGTGTGTATTGGTCCCTGTGATAATTGTAGATCTACTGCAATTGTGTTTGGTCCAAATCAGAACTGCAAGCCTAGCTGCTTTCAGGTCCTGGCCAATGTGCTTGTCCTGGTTAGCCAACCTTCTAAGGGATCTTCACCATAACACTAGCCCTGGCCCTACCCAAATCACAGGCAGGGGTTTTGCCTGAGATCGTGATGAGATGAGATACCAAGTTCATCAATGGCTAGTGAGGTATGGGAATAGGGAGTAGCCAATGGAGAGCTAAAAGAATAAAGTGTGGAGTGACCTGCTTAAAATGTAATAGAATTTAAATTCAGTGAAAGATAACCTTGTAAAAATCAGAAATTAGGAAACTATCTGAAAATTGAAATAAGTATATATGAAAATGATGAATGTTCTGATTTATACAATTGTAGAGTTCCACACTTTAAAAACAATGTGTTTTAACATAATGAATATCTTCTTTTTAGCAATGGAGACAAATTCTACAACTTACTTCAAGCTTGAGTTACAGATTTTATTAGTTAGTTGAAGGCTGATTTATTCATTTTGTGCTCTTATTGTAAGAGGAGTGTGCATGAGACCAACCATTGGAATTATGCTATGCTAAAAATTCTCTCTGAACTTAGCATTCCTCTTCAGTTATTGGAAAGAAGATGTCAGCAATTCTCACTTATGTTGAAACTAGTGTATGTGTGATAATTTTTCAAATTTAGCATATTTTTTATCAAAAGGAGAAAGCAGAGAGAAGAGGTAGTAGAATCAAAGAGACCCCACTTGAACTCTCATCTCAGGTTCTGTGTACTTGCTGAGTTGCTCAACATTCCTGGACCCAAACTATCCTCTAAAGAGGATTATAAAGCTTATTTTACAGTGCTGTTTTAAGTCCTGAATATAAATATATAATGCAAAGTTTGACACATAATAGATGCTTTAAAAATGCTAGGGAAGAAGTAAAGGTGACATCAGCAAAAGTGGTGAATTAGGGAACATCCACAAAAGCAATGAATAAGCCAACCAAAACTGTCAGCATTATCTTTTTTTTTTCTTTTTTTTTTT
>ML100225.1:46127-69412 GCA_003697995.1 Taxidea taxus jeffersonii
TGGGGGTTAAGGTGGTGGGAAAAGAAAAAATGAAACAAGATGGGATCTGGAGGGAGACAAACCAAAAGAGACTCTTAATGTCATAAAACAAACTGAGGGGGGTGGGGGGGTTGGGAGAGGGTGGTGGGGTTACATTATATGTTTAAATAAAAATAAAATTAAAAAAAATTAATTCCAAATTAAAAAAAATGAAAAGCTTCTGCAGAGCAAAAGAAACAATCAATAAGACTAAAAGGCAACCTATAGAATAAGAGAAGATCCTCGCAAATGACATATGAGTTGGTATCCAAGTCATTCCAACTCATCATGCTTTTCCATAAGCATCACTCTTCCTTTCTTTTCACACACATCAGACAAATTCCTAATTATTTTCAGGGCAAATACAGAAAGTCTCACTGCACTGGCCACATTACCAAGACAATGACTCTTCTAAATTTAATATTACCCAAGATACTTGTCTAATATTTATGGATCATCTCGAACTAAAAGCATGGAGAGAGTGAGCGTGAGATAAGATGTCCAATTTCAGCATTCATTGACCATAATCTTAGTTGATAAGAGGAGAGCTGGTTGTCACTTTTTCCAGGTGAAGGGAGGGAAGGATCTTTTCAGCACCCCCTTGAACGTAAGTCAGCACTCTGGTGACACAATGGCTTGGTGGTAGTTTCAAGCTGATTATACATTAGGGAAAGTGTGGGGCTAAGGATGGATTTCTTGGCTCTGAGCATCCTCAGATATGTTGCAGATATGCCAACTTCATTTCCTTGCAACACAGACCAGAAATGCAACAGATCCCCGCCCCCCCCCCAAAAAAGGTGTTTTAGTAAAACCAGTGCTTTACTCCAGTCTGATAAAGTAGCAGAACACTCAGAAAGGCTCTCTATCCTAAATTGGCATAGCACCACCTGGTGGACATTATTTTCACCTGTGTTGGAAAAAAAGAGTGCATAGCTTCCATTGTATACTTCTTAGATATTATATCAAAATAGATGTAGGAAGATGGATTTGGAATTTGGACTTTAGTGATATTCTAATTCCTCATCTGTCTATGGGCATATTGATGGTACTAAATTCTTAGGGTTTTAGGAATTTACGTTTCTGAAGCACTCAGCACATTATAAAGGCCACACATGTTTTTGAAAAGTAATTAGCAGACCAGCTTAAATGGTTCTTTCTTTTCAGCCTGGGGCTGGGGGGGGGGGGTCCTGGAGCCAAGACCCTAGCCAGCAGTTTCCTGGAGGTTTCCACCCAGAAACTGCAAACATCACCTCCAAAGAGCAGTCACTAAAGATTCCTGGAAACCTTTTGAAGACATGGCCCCAAGCTTGCAGGTGGCTCATTTCCAAGAAGGTCCCTGCCTGGACAGGAAAGTGAAGAGCTGACCAGGAGCCTGGCTTCTCTTTCACTAGTAGAGAATATCTGGCAGCACTCAGAAGACAAAATGTGCTGGAGATGGCCCATTTGCAAAAGATGAGGTGTCCTTCATGAAATGTGTGCCTAACAGTCCAAAAGTCCAGACTGACCAGATTGAGTTTACCCAGGATTATTCCAGTCATGTTTTCAAACCATACATGCAAGAAGTATACATTAAAATATCCTCATTTGTATCCCACAAATACAAATTGTTAGCCAATCATCAACTCAAGTCTTTATAAGCTGGTGGAAATCTATGCACTGAGCATGTTTGTGAAAGAGAAGTTCTGCAGGTCTCCTCTCTCAATCCCTCAAATTAAGGTCTGAGAAGTGAGAGGGCCTAGGCTAAGAGAAGGCAGTGCCATGCATTCCATTACCACTGTCCCTGCATAAACATGCAGGACGTCCCTCTTGAGGGCCAACCCATGTGTCAGGTGCAGGGAATGCGATTACTCAGGGTGCCACAAAACACAGAGGACCCACAGGTGAGTCAGGGTGCAATAGACTGATGGAGAGCAGGAGACGTCAGGAAGAAGTCCTGGGGAAGTCTTGGTTTTCTATGGCTGAGGAAACTGAGGGAGGGTGTGGATGTGTGTGTGATGGAGATCAGAGTAGTGGTGTGCAGGTCAAGTTGCATGTTCCCAAATTTAGATCCTTCTTAGTCAAGACAGTGTACATCCTGTCCTGTGGGAGTCATTTCCCAAAGGGAAAGAAGAAAGCCCATGTTACTAGAAATCTCAGGATGAGTCAACTTTTAGACAATGGCCACCAATGACATCTTGTGTAGCAAAAATGGGCAACACTCCATCTTTGTCTTTGCCTATAAAGTGTGAAGACGGAGGTAATAGAGAGGATTTCACTCCCACTCCTGGTGAAAAGGAAATTGCTAGATTTTCTAAAGAACAATTTGGAAGTGGATATCAAAAGTCTCACCTTTTGGTCAGTTATTGGAATTTATCCCAAAGATATAATTATGAGTTTATATGGCAATGTTGCTTATGACAGGAAAAATGGAAAGGACATGAATTTTTGTTAGACACCATATAATGACAGGATATCCACATGATGGAACGTGATGGACCATGACATTTCAGAATGATGTTTAATGATGGGGGGGGAGGCAGAGTTTTCAATATATTTTAAATTATAAAAACTACTTACAAAACACTTTTCAGAGAGTGAGACCACTCAAAAGCTATGGAAGAGTATGTGTGCAGACATACACCAATATACATAGGTATACACACAAAAACACATGTACATGATACACACCAAACTTTAAACATTGATTTCCTTTGGTCTGAGTGTTATTATAATTATAGCTGTATTCCATACTCGGTGATTTTCCATGTTTTACAAATTCTTAATTCATCTTTTGGTCCTTGTCATTAAAATAAAGGTCATCTTAAATATTGCAATATTTAGCCAGCATATCTGTTGGCACCATGAAAAACATTTTTTATCTACACATTGGGGGGTGTGTGTGTATAAATACAGATATATAAGGGTACATATACATATCAGTGCACTGTTAAAAACTTCTACCTATAAATGTATAATTTCCTTTAAATATGTTATCCACAAGTCAAACACGTATAATATACATATAACTTCCTTCAAGTTACTAGTCTCCTAACTTTAACAGATGCGCCAATTACTATGCAAAAAGTGTGACTATGCTGCCTCCCAATGGCCATTCCAGGAATCAGTGTATCTACTACTAGTTTTCAAATTCTCAGACCCTATAGCTATACTGCTTAGCAAGTAAAGAAACACAACAAAAATGGCTCTAAGAGATAAAATGACCAAGGACTCATGACTGCTAAGTGACAGAGTCAGAACTTGAACTTAAGTCAGCCTAACCCTAAAGTCCATGCTCTTTTCACTACATCATAGTTCCTTAATTCAAAGCAAGGCTTTCGACTGACAAAAATCTAAATGGGGTGTAAGCAATGATAAAGATACACCTTTCTATTAAGATAAGTGCCAGGGCACCTGGGTGGCTCAGTGGGTTAAGCCTCTGCCTTCAGCTCAGGTCATGGTCTCAGGGTCCTGGGAGAGAGCCTTGGGCTCTCTGCTCGCCAGGGAGCCTGCTTCTCTCTCTCTGCCTGCCTCTCTGCCTACTTGTGATCTCTGTCAAATAAATAAATAAAATCTTTAAAAAAAGATAAGTGCCAAAAGCACATGTAATAAAGATGCTTATGAGATCTGTATGTGCAGGAAACTTTTAGAAGAGTGTTATTTCAGGGAACAGATGATAGATCATCCATAATTCATGTGAAGAAGTATTTAAAAACAATTGTAATAACTAAATTTAAAAGTTCTGTATTTGCTTGGTAGAAAAAAAACTTTTTTTTTAAGTGAAGAGATGTGTTTGCCATTTTTAAATGCATTCAGAGTAGTGTTTAAAAACACACATAATAAAGATGTTTATAAAAGTTGTAAAAATTCTTTTTTCATATAAAAATAGCACAGGCAAATATGTAGTGTGCGAAAGTGGCAATGTGGAGTGGCATGCAGTGCGTCAATCTGTCCAGTACTTTTACTATGTACGGTGCATTCTATGATTCCTGCAGTGGTCCAAAGGAAGTGCAAAATATTTGCCCAGAGGCCCAAAGACGAGGGAACTATGCCCTAAAGTGGTCATCACTGTGGATCTCACAAGAGTTTGCACTATTAGAAGATGGGAGGAATGGGGAGATGAGAGGAAGGCATTGTCTCCCAGCTCACACATTCATAAAGGAATATGGATCATCAGATTTGGCATGTTCCCTGAGAGACATGATCATCCTATACTGCATGGGCTTGCCTGGGCTTAGAATTGGGACCAGCCATTATGTGATGACAACCACAAGTTCTACCTAGGAAAAAAAGAAAAAAAAAATAGCAAGACTGACCAGAAGGACAAGTCCTTTGGTCCCTGGATGGACTGATGCCAAGCTCTGGGCTCTGCACCCCCTTTCTCCGGCCTGCAAGGGAAGGCCCAGGAAATCACCATGTTAGGGTTCCCTTTGAGGTTTCCTGGCCACCTGTCTAATGTCTAAAGCACAACTCTGGGGACAGTTCTGTAAAATGTATCCCTCTGTTTGTTGAAAGACTGTCCTCAACAAATTGTTAAGTACTCTATATGCATCCTCTTCTTGAGGGCCCAACCAGAAATGTTTGTTGTTCTCCATGGAATTGTCCTGAGCAGCTGATGATTTTTACCTTTACATCCTATAAGCATATGACCCATTGGTGGTAGAAAGTTCTTCAGAATCTAAATTGGTAATGACTTCCAGGCAAGCACCTAAGACTTTGTGGCAGACATTTGGGAAAAAATGACAGCAATGGCTTATGTTCCCTTGGCTTTTTTGGAATCACCTATTTAAAGAATTCCATCTTAAGAACTGTGTGTATCTTTGAATGTTACTTCAACTGATCTCTGGGCCATGGTAGGGATTTTACACAAATAAACGCCATCCATGTACCATAATCTTTACGGAGTTACTTTTAGAAGTTGGTAAAAGTATTTTATTAGACATTTGTCTCAGAGCCTCACATGAACCCTAGTTTGTTCTACACTTTCATATGTCATCTTTTTCATTAGGTCCAAAGTCTGGATAAAAATATAAAAACCAGGGCGCCTAGCTGGCTCAGTCAGTTAAGCCTCTGACTCTTGGTTTTGCCTCAGGTCAGGATCTCAGGTCATGAGATCAAGCTCTGTTGCTGGGTGTGGAGCCTACCTAAGAGTCTCTCTCTCCCTTTCCCTTTTCCTCCCGCCTGCCCCCGCACATTCATGCTCTCTCTTAAAAAAAAAAAAAAACAAAAAAAAAAAGTAAAAATATAGCTTTAGTTGGAAAATGTGAATTTTTTAGATTCCTTTAAATGATTGGTACCACAAGTAACATAATAATAGAAATATTTGTACCTAAAGCTTAGTCTATATTCTTAATTATTTCCTTAATATGGACATTCATGGGAATTACCACAACTAAGTGTATCATTGTTTTTGTAAGGCTTGCCAGGAGTGACCCAAATGCTAAACAGAAAGGCTCTAACACTGACAGGGTGGGGCTGCTGAGACACCAATGGCTGTGTGATTAGTCCTATCATGCCATCTTTGCTACATCAACAGGTAAAATGCTATCAGAGTATAGCTATAGCTCTATCACATATAATTCATAACCCTTTCAAGTAGAACTATGTACACTTTCCAAATGTATATGACTGGAAGAGAAAACTCATTATCAACTTCGCAAATCATTAGCAGACATCCTCTGCACAAACAAGAAAAAGTTACTGCTGACAAGCTGCTCTGGATCTCATCATCTTCCTTCTAGGCATAACATTTGACAAGAATAAGAAAAAAGCTAGTATATGTCTAGTAATGCTGCGTCCTTCAATTTTCAAGTGTGGTGGATTAAACAAGAAAATTGCTTAGACCTGAATTCAAATTTCTGGTGCTCTTCTCACTGGCCGTGTGACTTTGGGTTGATTACCAAATCTTTCTGAGCCTCATTCTCTTTGTTGGTTAATGCAAATGGTATCAAATAGTGGCCAGGCTGTTTGTGAAATTGCCAGGTATATAGACACTCAGTAAGAGGACCCTCTGCTATCCCTTCCCCTTCTAAACAAGGGGCCTACCTAGCCCTGGTCAAGCAATCATGCACCAAGATTAAAGCATCCCACTGTCTTGGGCCTAAATACACTCACTCAGTGTTAGAAACCAGATGTGAATCAAGGTCAATAATCTGTGAGAACTAAGGGTATTTTTATTCTATGAATAGAATGAAGGCACACAGCAGGCTCATCTGGTGTCCCACATTAATGGCATCCAATCATTCATCCCACCCAGCATCTTCTAAGACCGGGGACTCTCCACACCTGCTCTCTGTTCACAAGGCTGAACAAAGTGCCTTTGGATTCACTGCACAGACTGACTCTCTCTCTCTCTTTTTTTTTTTGACCTGTAAGGGTTTTTTGTTTGTTTGTTTGTTTGTTTTTTTATTTGTCAGAGAGAGAGAGAGCGAGCACAGGCAGCGAGCACAGGCAGACAGAGAGGCAGGCAGAGGCAGAGGGAGAAGCAGGCTCCCTGCCGAGCAAGGATCCCGATGTGGGACTCGATCCCAGGACGCTGGGATCATGACCCGAGCCGAAGGCAGCCGCTTAACCAACTGAGCCACCCAGGCGTCCCTAAGGTTTTTTTTTTAATTTAAACATCTAATGTAACCCCACCACCCTCTCCCAACCCTCCTCTCCCCCACCCCCCTCAGTTTGTTTTATGACATTAAGAGTCTCTTGGTTTGTCTCCCTCCCGATCCCATCTTGTTTCATTTTTTCTTTTCCTACCTATCATATGATCTCCCTGATATGAGGAAGTGGAGATGCAACAGACTGACTCTCTTTTACAAGAATGATGTCCAAGGACTAATTTTCAACACTTGAGATACTTTGTAACTTTTCAACATACTTCTCTCCATGGAGAACAGGCTGCTCCATTGCACTGATGTTCACAACTTATGTTTCCATTCATGGTCAAAACGTGTTCAAGATCAATGTAAGGAAAGAAAAGAGTGAGAAACAGTACAAAATGCTGAGGTGTGTATTATAGACTCATTTATCAGAATCCTTATGGGCTGTTATAAGGAAAGTTGAGATCTATTGCCAAACAGGTTTGGGGCACGATATGTCAAAACATTCCTCAGAACATATGTTAGGGCACGAGCCTCAGAAAATGCAGCATCAGTGTTATTTCCACTATGATTATTTCTTTCAAACATAGTTTATTGTAAAGAATTATAAGTTAGGTGGAGAGAGAAATTCCAATAATGTTTATACAAATACATGTTGTTTCTTAAAAAATTTAACTTAGATTTAGTGCTTTTTTATTTTTTAATTAAAAAAAAATCTTTTTTGAAAAATACTTAGGCCCACCATGGAAACTGAAAAGCTATAAAGGAGCCATTCTCGCCAGTCAACGTATTGATTTACTCGAAGGCAATGAATAATTCAGAATTTAAAAATGACTACCAATCATTTTAAATTAGAAATATTAAAATTTAACCTCAGCATTGGAATGTTTTCAGAACATGTGAGAAATGGGGTTTTAAAATTTACAGGGTGCACAACTTCAATAAAAATAATTCTCCTTAAAGCTTTTTAAATAAAATTTCGTAAAAATAAATTTTCCCTAACTTACATTATCTACGTCACTGTTCCAAAGATGCTTTCTATCTTGAGCCGACAAGTACAGATAGCAAACACACACACCGGCTGCAGCTCAGGGAAATAATCTGCATGGACATCAGTACGGACAGGTCAAAAGGCAAACACTATCCCAAACACGCAGGTGCCCACACACACAAAGCAATCTTTGTACCTGTTAAGCTGTAGGACCGCCCCCTCCCCGCGCAGGGCAGGACAGGTGGTGGCAGGGACCCCGCGCTGCACCCCTGGCCAGGCACTGTTGGCAGCCCCACCTCTGCCACTGTGTGTGCACCGTGTGCGCGGATGCCCTGGGTGCTGTACCCTCTCCCCGCAGCTGCAGGTGCTCACCGCATGGTGTAGAGCAGTGTGCCGTCGTCCTCCAGCCTCAGCAGCTTGTTGGGTGTGGTCATGTTGTGTGCGATGGACTTTTTCCCATTGTGGAAGAATGTATCTGGGGTCCAGATTTTGCTGGCAAGAAGATTGTTGAGAGGGAGGCGCTGCATGGGCCCTTTGAACCGAAGCCTTTCATCCTTCCAGCTTTGTCGGAAAAACACATCTATGGTATACTCCTAATGCAAAGGAAGGCAACCAGGTGGCGGGTCAGCAGATAAGGCCCTTCGGGGAGTTGTTTCAGTGCCTATTTAGAATGGTCTGGGTGGGGCCATGCCCTGAGACCTACCATTTCTGTGTCGGATACCGGGCCGAAGCTGGTGACGTAGATGTCCGTCCTCACCTGAGTGATTCGTTCTGGAACACAGACACAGGTTCCTGCCTGGGCACAGAGCTCCCACAGATCCGCCCATCACAGCGTCATCATGTCCTTAGCCTAGGAACCAATCTCACTCTTGGGCTTTAATAATATGTTTGTTGAATTTGGAAAACTTAACACCAAATGAAGCCAAACTGCTCCAAATTACAGCAGGAAATAAAATGCCCATCGTGTAAGGAAAGGGTATCAGCTCTCATTGTACTTCTTACCCCGTGAGGATCAGTCACAAACAGAGAAGAAAGGGGTCGTGGCTGTGGGACCTGGGGTGGGCTTTAGTTTTCCTCCTCCCTAAACCTGGAACAATACTCCCAACCTCACTTTGTGTAACCCACTATCCCACACCAATCATCATCTTTTAAAAGGGTTAGGCAGTTTTGATGAGGGGATTAAGATCTGAAAGAATGTCTGCTCCAGACTACAGCAGTGGGTGGTTTTTGGGAAAGGCTGTATGAGAATGTGTCCACAGTGTAGCTTGGCACAGGACTGCTTGAGAACACCCATCTCACCTTATGTTGCATTTTGAATTATTTATAAATTTCTATCATGACAGATTATTATATTGGTTAAAATTATTGAAATGTATAAAGCAATAAAAGTAGCTAATAATATTGAAGGGAAAAGTGTGTGCTCCCTGGGCATCACCCAGACCCTATGGTCATGAATGCGGACCGTTAACAGTACACTACATTTCACTATAAATACTGTCATGCCATTGGTAGCATTGCTGAGTCTCAGCTAGGGGGTTGGGGGGGCGGCGAGGGGGACCTTTTTCTCTGGACATTTCACTGCGTGGTAACCATAGATGTGCATGGTGTGTAGTTATGTGTGTGCAGGTGTTAGCATGATGTGTGTGCTTTCGATGCCCACTGAGATGTCAGCCCCAGCAGCCAGCCCCTTTGGCTTTCTTTGGTGTTTTCAGGATCCTGCACCATAGAAGTGTGCCACATACTGGGTGGAGGAGAGAATACTGTATAGCAGCAACTCACTGGATCACTACATACTTTGATCCTTGTGGATGTGTTCAAAGGGACAGGGGCTTCTGGGCATAAGAGGCCCACAGGTGTAAGTCAGAGGGTAGAGTAAGATGGTATCAAGGAGGCTTTGTGGACTTTTCCTGCCAAAAATGTAGTGAATGGCAATTCATACTTTAAGTGAATCTCCCTGTTAAAAATGCAATAATGGAAAAGAACTTTTCCCTCTAAGAATGTAGTTGTTAGAGAGTCTCTAACTTACCTAATGGAGCAAGTTCAAATGCACCACATCTAAATCAGCTAGAGCCAAGGGCACTGCACATGCCTGGAGACAGCACAGGAGTCTCAGCACAAAATTAAGCTGTTCTAATTGCGCCCTGAAAATATCTTTTGCTCACCACTTATTTTTATCAACTTCCATGGGGTTAAAGTAAATACAATGATTATAGTCCTAGTGAAAAAATTAAACATAATATATGAAAATATAAAGAGCAATTGCATTAAACAATGGATTGTGGAAAGGATTTGCAAAAAGGATTTGCATCAATACAAGAGTAGGAAGTTGATTATTCGTTATTTCTTAGCATAAGGTAATTTTGGCTTTATTTTTTTAAGATTTTTTAATTTATTTATTTGACAGAGAGAGATGATCACAAGTAGAGAGGCAGAAGAGAGAGAGGGGGAAGCAGGCTCCCTGCTGAGCAGAGACCCCGATGTGGGGCTTGATCCCAGGACCCTGAGATCATGACCTGAGCCGAAGGCAGAGGTTTAACCCACTAAGCCACCCAGGTGCCCCCAATTTTGGCTTTAGTAACACAGAGGAACTGTTCCTCCCTAAGTGAAGCAGAATGGATGGATTATCTGAAGAAAAGGGAGTTTGCAGAGAAACCACGTCCCCCAGCTTCTTGTACCTGGGGAAAGACAACAAAGGATACTGGGAGCCTTTGCAACAATCATCAGTTCAAACTCCTGGCAAGGAAGCTCTTGAACAAATGGTCTGCATCACAGCAGACATGAGTTTGAGGCCAAGGTTAGTGGGCTGCAGCAGAGGAGAACCTACTCACCTCCAAGGCCAGGCCGCAGTCTATTGTCATAGCCATCCAAAAGCCCATCCAAGATCCTGGTAAATATTGTGATGTTGTCATTGGTCTCATCTTTTACTGAACTAGTTGGCATCTGTGAAAAGCTTTTTAACAGAGAAACAAGAATTCAAACGTGCATTAAAT
Source organism: Taxidea taxus jeffersonii (assembly GCA_003697995.1). NCBI lineage: Eukaryota > Metazoa > Chordata > Mammalia > Carnivora > Mustelidae > Taxidea > Taxidea taxus. The sequence goes on from ML100225.1 coordinate 56,696, forward strand.
ATTTTTTACAAATTCTTCTCAAAATATAGAAACCAGAAAACAATATGGCGACTTGCCTTGGAGGGAGGGCACCTGAAAAACATCTTCTCTACTAATTTAGGCTATTATTTTTCATAGACAAGCCTTAATTCTGGAATTTATAGAGTGTGCTGGTTCTGGGCCGGTCATCCATCAACAAAATATGATGCTCAAAATCCATCTTTGCCTGATTCTGAGGCACAGTTTCTATTAGGATTATAGCCATTTTTAAAACTTAGACTAGCAGTGCCTAATCCACTCTTAGGAGAGTTCAGATGTTTGGTTTAAACACAGAAAAACTGAGTCTTCGCATTGTTAATGAATCACCTGTAATGAGCAGTGGAGTGTGGAAAAGATGTTCAAAATGATGCAATTCAAAAGACTGGTGGGCCCAAATTTCACTGCATCCCTAACTGGGAGCATTTGTGCCATGAGCAGTATGCCAGAATTAGAGCATATGGTGACAGAAACAATCAAGTTTGTGAAATATCTCTGGGCTTCCTCACTCATCGGCACTGCTTGTTGCTGGCACATTCAGCTCCAGCCAAGGCACATTACCCAGGGGACACGAATTGTAAGGACTGGACTGAAAACCCTTACCAGGGTTTACTCAGCATCACCTCAGATCACGGACTCAGGGAGCACAGTATTCTGAATGACCCAGCATATCAGACTTAGAGCAAAACCCCAAGAAGAGTAGTCTGAACCTTCAAAGAAAAAAGAACAGTCCTGAATTGTCCAATTTGGTGCATTTATCCAGGTTCCAAACATTTGTGTAGATGATCTGGAGCAGATGGAAATGAGAAACTGCCCCAACCAGACGTGGGCAAACTGAGGAAATTATTTGGGAAGAAAAGAAAACCCTAAGTCTAGAAGAAGGTAATGCACCTCAGGAACAAGGATCCCACCACAGGTTTCTACAGCTGCTTTCAAATGTTGCAAAAAAACAAGATGCTTGGAATTACCAAGACCTTGACCTACACATATAGCTTGGCTTCAGGTAGAACTTACACCGCTGAAAGCCAGCTGTGGGTCCCGGAAGTTAGCATCCTGGACACTTGGGAGAAAAACAGGAGATCCCTGGGATTTCCCTGAAGTGCCTCTTATGGTGCCCAGGTCTACTAATGGCGATTTCTTTTCCATAAATTCTCTGAAATGAGAGTAAGACCAACCATTAGCAGTTGGATGCTGAGGGCAGAATTGATGTATGCTTGCCCCACCCAGTTCTTGAAACTCAGTCATTTGTATTGATTGCATCTAAACAGATCAATTCTTTACTGCTCTAAAGCTATTCCCCTTTGAATGAGAGAGTATAAAGTTCTTTTGATCTAATTTTCACATCACCATTAAGCATACAGTTGAAACTCTAACAAGTTAAAATTCAGTCCTGTTCATATGCAGCCCACAGACTTTTTTTTTTTTTCACTCTGTACTTAGTGTTTGAAAATATCAAATTCCCTTCCTCTTACATCCACCATAGTTTCACACTTTAGAATGATGAAACTTTCAGCCTCACAGACCTAATACCAGGACAACAGGCCTTACCACTGTCCCCTGGGTTTGTGAGAGAAAGAAACAGTGACATTTTGTACTTGCCCAATTGAGTAAACTGCTCAAACTAAATCTGGCCTCACTGTCCACTTCTTATGGTGGACATAACTCTTATCAACAAGTTTGGTTATTTAATTCTAGGCCATGTCTAACTGCCTGGGTTGGGGGTGGGGGCTTCACTGGCTCTTTAACTTAGCATAGAGGGGACAGCATACACACTAGCAGAGAAAACAGGTCACTTCCTTGTGCAACCTAAGGAAAAAAAAAACTTGCAGAAATAGTAGAATGGCATTTAGCAGGGGTTAGGGGTGGGGAATTCTGGGGTTGCTGGTCAAAGAATACAAACTTGTAACTAGAAGATGAGTAAGTTCTGCAGATCTAATGCACAGTATAGTGATTACAGTCAATTACTATATTATAAACTTCAAAACTGCCAAAAATTCTATCTTAAATTTCTAGCCACAAAAAAGAAATGATTTTTTTTTTTTTAATTTTTCATTAGACAGAGAGAGCGTAAGCTGGGGGAGTAGCAGGCAGAGGGAGAGGGAGAAGCAGGCTCCCTGCCCAGAAGGGAGCCCTACACAGGGCTTGATCCTAGGACCCTAAAATCATGACCTGAGCTGAAAGCAGACACTTAACTGACCGAGCCACCCAGGAGCCTCAGAAGAAATGATGATAATGAGAAATGATGGTGGTGTTAGCTAAGGCTACAGTGGTAATCATATTGCAATATATAAATGTATCAAATCAACACATTATATGATCAGTTATATCTCAATATTTAATTAAAAAATAAAAATATCACTTTGAATCAGAAAAAGAGAAAAGAAAAAGTGTATACGTTTCAAGTATGTTTTTCTAAGCTATTTATTATCTGTTGCGAAGTGTTCTTAAATTACATTTGATCTGAACAACCCTGGCTATTAGGAGACAAACCTTGACTACATCACTGACCATCCAAAATGTTCCAGATGCTGCGCACTTGTAGGGGTCATCTCCACCACCGCTGCCTCCCTTGGCCCTCTGGTGCTCTGTCTGCTTCACTATAGTTCCAAAGAAACACTATCTCACCTGGCTCTGAAACCTATTTCATAAATACCCAAATCATTGCCAACAGCAATGTAATAAATGCAAGGCTTGAGCATTTCAAATGTCACTTTCCATTTACTGATCAATTTCAGTGTCTGCCCTGTTCTGCTATAACTGCTTCTTGTAATTATTTGTGGGCCTATTTACAATAGAGGCCATGGCTGGAGATTTACTGTGACTTCTCTGTTTTTACAGAAGTTAGGACCTAGGAGGTAGGAAACAAATTCTAAAAGAATCTCTGAAAATGCCTGTCAGGGCCAGAGTTGAGGTTTTCTCTCAGGAACAACCAGGAAGCCCTCTGAGGTCGCAGATCATCCTCAAAAATGGTTAATTTGCAGCGTGTGGTTATGAAATACAACATTTCCACAGCCATGGAAAGGAAGGTCCTCCCCATCTCAGAGAACACAGCAGAATGAAGCTCAGAGGTGTAGACAGGCTTCTCAAAAAGCTATGCAATGGAACTCCATCCAAATTGAAGTTCTGGGCCATTCAAGGACTTCTGATGAAGTCAAAATGAGAACCTCAAAAAATTTGGTCCACAAATGCATTTAACAGAATGTTTAAGAAAAAGAAATATGAGTGTCTTTAGAAAGAGTAAACACTTGGCAGTTGTGTAAATTTCCTACCCCTCCTTGTTGTCTTACTGACTTCTTCAGGGCATTTGATTCTGGACTCCTGAATTAACTTCTTTCTGATTTCTAGGCCCTAGAGATGTGGCTTTAATCAATCCAGGAGAAACAAGGACCAGTATTTTTTTTTAAGGTCCCCAAGTGATGCTTGTGTACAGCCCTGGTGGCTCTAGGCCTATCTAGATTAGAAATGGAAAGGCTGCTCTTTAAGCCAACAGCCAGAGTGATTCTACATGACATCAGAGAGCTTCTCTCCCCCGTTATGTCTTCAAGAGGTTATATGATTGGGCTCAGTGTTTATTTCACCAGCTCAGCTCAACAATGTATTTTGGAGGGTCAACCACTTATGTATTATGTATGTATTATGTATGTATTGTGGTGAGTACTGGGTATGTGAGGATGACAAGGATAGTATTCCTAACATGCAGGACAGAGCTGTGTTCTAAAAGAATCGGTCATATTCACAGAGTATTTCAACAGAACATGGTAAGTGTAGGGATCTATAGGATGCACAAGACATTCTAGGAACCTAAAGGAAAGAGACAGAGCTCTGTCCAGGGCTACCAGAAAGGAGAACTGACATGCTCTCAAGTCAAAGAAGGGGATGTTGAAGGGGTTGTGAGCAGTGTACTTGGGAAAGAAAACAATGATGCTTGTAGAGGTTAAGAGCGATCTTTGGTGAGTAAAGTAATGCATGCCAGTGGAGAGATAGCACACATTAAACCATAAAGGACTTCACATGCCATGCCGCACTCCTAGAGTCAGTCCTAAAGGTAGTGGGAGCTTTGAAGCATTTAAACAGGTGCACTTTATTTCTCTGTGGCCCTTGGGCCCTTTGTGGACGATGGACTTTGCCAGGGCAAGGCCAGAGGCATAGAGGTCAGTTACTCAGGCCATGTCAATGATGATAGAGGCAGCAAGGTTTCTGAGGGTGGATATAAATAAGAGTCTGAGTACAGTAGGATAGGGAATCCCAAGCAAGCTATCCCCCAAATTAGCCAGTTATCACACAGAGTTAACCCTGCAGTAGAATCCACACATTACTCTGAAAGGGAAATTGTTTCATTAGTTCAATCTCAGAGTAAGTTTCTTTTTGAAGAACTGTGAAGGATTTTACTCTAACATAACTTAATCTATTTATCTACCAGCATTATAATTTCTAATGATAATAATGATAGTAATAAGAATATGCTGCAGATTCCAGCTTTAAAGGTATTTCACCAGGTGATGCCTGAGGATGTCGTATTTTGGCACTTAAAAGAGTACAAGGTCAACAGTTATGTCATCATTTCTGGGGTTTAGAAAAATCTGTTGAGAACTGTTCCACAAATGTTGCTACTGAAGGCAAGGCGTGACACATTTCTTTGTGATGTTATCTCCGCTTATGTTGATAGCCATTTTGATTTACATAAAATGGGATCAATAATGGCAATGAACTAACTTTGGGACCTGAACTAGATTGCTTTTAAGTGGCAACTTCTCTGTCTTCTTAAATTGCATTTCTGCATTTTTTTCTCCAGTATTGAATTACTTCTGAGAAATAGATCTTCAGATTATTTGTTTGTCACTTTCAGCTTATTAAATAAATACCTCTAAGTGGCACCATTTTGTGATGTTGTCCTGAAATTTCCATTGCATGCCACTTTAACCATTTCAAAAACTATGTAAAAGAAAATAACAAACATGGTAGACACTAGCTAGACAATGAAAGGCAATTCCAAGTTTCCAAATAAGAGTCATCCCCTCTTGTGGTTGAACCATGGACTTGAAATGTGTCTCATGTGCACAAAGTCATGGCCATGAAATTATGCCAGAACTCTTAGCTTGCTCCCACTGCCATTGGTTTCACTCTCCACTCCGGCCTATCAGCTCCCCACACAGTGCTCTAGCCTGCCCCTGCTTGCACCTTTCATGTAGCCTCTACTCTTATCCCTATCATTATACACCAGCTCAGAATCCTATCAGTCTACAAGATAAAACACAGTTCTCCCATCTTGCAGGCCATACGCCCTTCATCTAATCTTACCCACATTTCCCTAGACTCTCCCCAATCACACTGGATGCCCTATATGTGTGATCATGCTGCACATAAACCATCCTGGTGTTGATCTCACATAGTTTTCTCTCCCTTCCCAATCATTCCCATCAGTAATTACATCTGCTGTAACATAACAGGTCTTTAAAACATCTCTTATTCACCTTATATGCCTTCTAGTTATTGTTCCATTCTTTGTCCCTCTTCTCAAAACTCACTTAAGAGTTGTCTACACTAGAGGGGCACCTGAGAGGCTCAGTGGGTTAAAGCCTCTGTCTTCGGCTCAGGTCATGATCCCAGGGTCCTGGGATCAAGCCCCTGCATCAGGATCTCTGCTCAGCAGGGAGCCTGCTTCCTCCTCTCTCTCTTCCTGCCTCTCTGCCTACTTGTGATCTCTGTCTGTCAAATTAAAAAAAAAAAAAGTTGTCTACACTAGAAACCTCTGCTGCCTCTCCTCCTTTCTCTTGGACCACTCCAGTCTGGCTTTTGCTGCGTGCATCCCAATGAAGCCGCTCTTCTGGAGGCTACTGAACACTGTCAAATCCAACGATCAAGACTCAGTCCTCATCTGACCATGTCTCCCTTCTCACAACACTTCCTCCACCTGGGCTCAGGATGCTGCCCTCTTTGTTCTTCCTATCTTCACTGGCCTCACCCCCTTACCTTCCTAAACTTAGACAGGGCACAGTCCAGGTAACTTTACTCGGTTTACAGTCAATCCTAAATGATCTCATCCAGTCTAGTGGCTTTAAATATCTGCCATAGATGAAAGACTTGAAATTCATGTTTCCAGGCCCAGGCTTTTTCTGACCTCTGGACTCCTATGTCCAACAGCCTGTCCGGACCCTTGGATATTTAACAGGGCTTAACATATCTATAACTGAACTCAGGATTTTTGCTAAATTTTTTTCTTCTGCTGTCTTCTCCAGCTCAATAGTAGGCAATTGAATGTGTCATGTTCTTAGGTCAAATATCTGGGGACAGTGGGTGTCATCCTGGACTCCTTTCTTTCATCAACCCATCAACAAATCATTCCTCCCCTGTTCTGCTGTATTCTGCCCTCAACTGCCATCTCTGCTCCTTCCTCTACTAACCACCCCCACCCCAGATTCTATTCTATCCTCCACTCAGCAGGCAGAGCAACCTTTAAACTTTAAGTCACATTATTGTCACATCTCAATTGGGTCATACTTCACTCCTACCTAAAACCACTCAAAGACCCTCTATGACCTATAACATCCAACTGCTCTTCTTGGTACTACCTAGCATGTCCTACAAGGTTTTTCATGATCTGACCCTCTCCCCTCCCCACTGCCTCTCTGATTAAGCCTCCTACCTATCCTCCCTTTCCTTATACTGCTTTCATTGCCCCTTCCATGCAAGCATGCCAGTGTATTCACTGCTCCTCTCACCTATTCAACCTTCTTTACACAGCACTGCCCATGTCCTCACTTCCTTCAGATATTTGCTGAGGCATCTGTCTCCAGCACATTCACTGTCTCTTACTCTGACTGTTTCTTCATAGCAATTGCAATTATTTGTTCATTGCACGGGAGAATGCACCCTCCCTGAAGGCAGGCAATCTCTGCCCACTGCAGGATCTCAGCACCTAGAACAGTGCCTGGCACATTGATGCAGCAGTAAGGCATTGTTCTCTGTGATGCTCACACCCTAATCCCAGACTGTGACTGTGGACGTGCTACTTTACATGGCAAGGGAGACTCTGCAGACACGATTAAGGTTATTGACTTTGCCATGCTCTGGCGCCAGGTCCAGCACCATGCTTACCCTATTGGTCTTAGTAAACCTTGGGTGCCTCCTGGTCCCAACATCTGAAAAGATAGCTAGCCTATACTCAGCACCGCCCCCCCCAACCTGGCCTTGTTTCAGCATTTAGCATACATTTGGCAACGTATCCTCCATATCAGCCCTGTGACGTGGGATCCATTAATAACTCCACTTTGAGATTAGGAAGCTGAGTTGCAGGCAGGTTTAGAAATTCCTCTGCAGCCACACAGCAAGTGTGCAGCAACAGAGATCACAGGTACCTGACTGCTCTCTGTCAAAGTGATACCTAACACTATTATATACTGGACAGGGGTCCTAAAACAGGACCCAATTCGATTGTAGAGTAATGGCCCAATTTTTTTTGTTTGTTAAAATTGAAAATGATCTGGTCCTGGGTTTAATATATTTTTAGGTTTGCTTTTTGATCTTGAAATGAATTGTTAAATAAATACAAATAAAACAGAATATTCAATGAACCACTGAAGCCTGTTCCTGGCATATCTTTCTTTCCCTCATATGATCACTTCTCTATAATATTTTATTTCATAGGAGGTATTTTGTGTTTGATTTTACTTGAGCAGTGGTAGACACACTATCTTTAGAACAGTGTTATTTGAGTTCTAGATTAGGACATTCTTTTGTTTCCAATGTATAGATTTCCACCCCCATTATGTCCCTTTAGACTGTACCCAACATTTCAGGACATTTTGGAGAAGGTCCCACAATGAGAGGACTGGCTCAGGTCCTGATCCCTGATATGGATCCTGATTCTGCCACTTTCCCATGAAATTTAGACACATTTCCCTATGCTTGTCAGCCTGAACTCTTTTCATCTACAAAAGGAGTTTTTTTGTAGTAGAAAATTAAATAGCACATTTTTTGAAATGGCCTTCTAGAAATGAAGAAGATATACCCATATAAACACTGTTAATTACTATTGCTACCAAGAGAGTTATAAGATTTCTTTTTACTTTTGATTCTAATATTTTCCTCTGAAATTTCACACCAGTTAAAATATGCATGTTATGCAATTGCACCTCTGTAAAAATCCAAAAGCCCACATTCTCCTTCTCCCCTTGAACCCAGCCAGTGACTCATCTTGGAGCTGATCACCAGACCGGGTCGGCTGGGTCGGTGCTGGCCGACTGTCCTTCTAAGCTTTACTTAGTTCACTGCCTGTTGGCATGACAAACATACTAAAAGTTTCCTCTCTAAAGCATGTGATTGGAAAGTATTTCCTTTTGGTACCTTAAAAAAATGTTGGGTCTTACTCTGTAGCAAAGTCCTAGTCACCTAAAATTTTTGCTATGCACAAGAACTACCTTTGTGATCTCTGGCTATCCCTGGGGCCTCCACTTAGATGTCTCACCACCTGCAAGTGTCCCAACTGCTCAGGTGATGTTTCCAATGTGTTTTTATAATTGTTACAATGGCCGTTTGTCCTGTGCCTCATGAACCTGCAGCTACAGTGCAGAAAGAACTTGCCATCTGGGGATTCACAAGAGAGAACATGCCATTTAAAAAGACATTGTGAGTACTTGAATGATTCAGAGAGAATGTACTTTCTGCTCCAGTTAAAAGAAAAGAACCGTCCTTGAGAACGTGTATGAGAAAGCTCTCTTCATGAAACCAAAGGTCCAGGTTAGCATACTTAGGTAGACAGATAAAGAATAACTTTGTTCATGTTCATAAGTTATTTCTACAAGAATCTGCTTTTAACTGCAAATGATAAAACAGGGTTTCTAAAGTAAATTTAAATTATAGCTCCCATGTAATAAAATGCTAAGGCAGTTTTTGTTTTCCAATAGATAAACCCCTAAAATATTTAATACAAATAAATGAATGAAAATAAATTTTACCTTATTATTAAGTTGATAATCCTCAAATTTATCTTATAATTATCACTGGCCAGTCAAGTCCGATAAACTGTGATTTTTTAAATGATAATAAATTAATTCCAGTTTAAATTTAATATTACATATTTGGACATTACATTGAGTCAAATATCGTTTCTGTGCTAGTTTTTTGATACCGTGTTCTTTTGATTACTGGTCTTGTTAAAATAATTACAATGCTTCAAATAATATCATGTCTCTGAACGTGACATAGCATAAGGCTGACAGTCAAATAAGGCCTCTGTCCCATTATATGTTTGACTCATTCTCTGTTATATAACTTAAAACTAATAAAAGAATTATAAAGGCTATTGAAAATGAGCTGCTGGTGACTCTGATCAAATCGGGAGAAACGAAAGAATACTCGTATATTTTCAAAGCAGTTTCACATTAATTATCTTACATAATCACCAAATATGTTTCACTTATCACATTTATAAATTTTCTGATTGCCAAATCCACATACTTGTCACAAAACACTAAGTATATGCACAAAAGCTCATATTTGCCTTTTTTCCTTTTGTTCCCTGACTGGTCTTCTGTAACCCTCTTTGCTCTCCACCAGTTGTCTGGTTTCTTTTATACATTTGCAGAAGTCAGTATTTCTCTTGTCCCAAAATGTTCAAATTTAGGGCCTTACATGCTGCCCCTTTCATCTTTCTCTGAAACCTAATCAAATAATTTTGTTCTTTAGGGGGAAAAGGCAGAGCTTACTATCACTCTTTTTCTCCCCCCTAATCTCAGAACAGAACACTCTCTCTACCCCAATGCAGAGAATGCCTTTCAGAATTACATTCCCCTCCTCTATAGGTTGGTCTGACTCAGACCAGCCTAGCAAGCTCTGTGCAGCCAAGGACCACCAGGGCTGAATCACTGAGGAGTGCTAAGTAAGAAATCTTGGCTTCCTGGCTGGGTTAGCTCTCCCTCCCTCTTACCTTCCCAGACTGTAAGACTGGACTAATAGTGCTTAGCTCATAAGGTTCTTCCTAGGATTTACCTAAAGCAGATAACATAACAATAGGTGTTCCATATTGCATAGCTATTATTTTGTCAAGATTTTAAGCCAAATGAGTGCTATGAAACTTTCTTTGCAATTTAACAAAGTTAATTCCTAAGGACATTTAAAGTATAAGCAAGTGAGAGGAGCCTTGTATAAGAAGGTTCCTGTATAAGAAGGAAAATCAATAGCAACTTATGCTCCCAGATGTTAAAATGGCTTTTGTGGCTGGCCAGGCTTTTTGAAACCCACCTTTTCACTTTACTAGAGACCCTACTTCACTGAATACAACTGGACACACAGGGTCACAAGTTAAAAGTACCGAGGGAACCTGACATAAAAATCAACTTATAGAAATATCTTCTAAGAGAAATGGTCTCAAATATTTAAAACAGTTAAAGCCAAATGTGTTCACTATAGGAAAATTTATAACAGCATAATCAGAAAAAATGTAAACACCCCAAATTAGAGAAGTAGCAGATGATGAAGCATTCATGCAGTGTAATAATATTCATCCATTTTTAAATCATATATTTTAAAGAAACTGTAATAACAAAAAAAGCATGAAAAAAGCACAGTACAAAACTGAAGGTGCAATATGATCCCAACTGTATAAAAATATGCATAGAGGCAAATGAAAGAAGACACCAAAATATAAAAGATGATTGTTTCTGTATGGTGGAATTAAGGACACTTCCTTTTTTTAATGTGATATTCTGTGTCTCACAGATTTTCTGCAGTTAGTAGGCATTGTTTCAGGATGGACTGTTGAGCATATAACTAAAATTCAAAACTTCTCCCACGGCTAATTCTATAGGGAGGTTGAAGTGTCTTATAACACTTGTACAGTGTTAGCTTCTGGAAACTAGCAATTATCTCTCTATTTTGAAGTTGACCTCAGAAAGCCACCAAATTAAATAAGAAATAAAGCATAGCTGCGTCTAATGGCTAGCCTCCATATATGCACATTACTTCATACTTTAGACTAACAGCCACCAGGGAGTGTAGAAGCTTCATGCCTACAGAATGTAAATTCACAATAATATATTGGACCAAAATCTTAAAAAGAAAATGTTTCCAATCCTAGCATACTCCTCACCTCTGAAATATTGCTAAATACATGCGGTAGTCAGTAAACATACTAACTACCTCATATATTAACTTGGAAATGTGAATACTATGTATGAGTTCAGTTACAAGGTTTTCATTCAGGAGAACACCAGGAACACCATAGTTTATAGGATTTGACAGCTCGGAGAGACTTTGGAAAGGAAAAGTTTCATTGAACAGATAAGGAAACTGAAGACAGGATAGGGGAGGTGTCAAGTCAAGATGATCAGCAAGGCAAGAATAACAACTGTCCCAAGGGAATACTCTGGTTGTGCATGTCAGCATGCTTGGGCTACCGCCCTGACAGTGCTAAGGGATGGGCATGCCCCTGGCTGACCTGGATTACAGTCCCAGTGTGGGCATTTGCCAGCCATGGCAACTGGGAATGGTCACAGTCTCTCTCCTCTGCAGAGACCTGGAAAGGTCAGAAGAGCAGAAAATGTCCACAGGACAGTGAATGTTATGTACCTGGGAGGGTCCCCCCTACTGGCCAGAGAGAAGGGGTCTACAGGTGGTAAGAGAGCTGCTGTGTGCTCAAGATCCCTCCATGATTTACGTGAGTGTGGAGTACACTGTGGAAATTTTGGAACTAATTTTTAAGGAACAAGTGCTTGATAACTTTTGTCATGAAATTTAATTTCTTAATTATAGTCCATCAACTTCAAGTTATACTCCTTTTGATTAGCCAGAACAATTTTGGGGAGGTCGGAGGAGAGGAGGAAGATCAGCACCCATAAGAACATTTGCCTGGAATGCTGGTTGTGCCTAGTTTGATGAAAACTAAACAAAACGAAACAAAAAGATTATAATCAGTACGCTAATACTAAAGGTGAATGTGAAATAGCTTAAAGGAATCAATAATGCCTGATGGCCAGGTGTGTCTTGCAGATCTTCAGACACGTGTAGTTCCTAATATCTGTACCCACATTCAGGTGGCCACTGTTCAAGGCCTTTGCCTCAGGCCAGGACCACTGTAAGTCCTTGTCAATGCCACACAGTGTGGATTTGGCTTTCAAGGCAATTGCTTTGCATAATGGAACCAAGGAAGGCAACCAAAACACTGAACGGTCTTGTCTAACAATCAGTAAGTGTCCTTCATGCATGAGAACTTAGAAATCTTGTTTTAACCTGAGTAGGAGAAAACACAGTGGACTCCTCTGAAACCACCTCTGCTTCCATTTCTGAAAACATACTCTGTGGCACAGCCCTGCTCAAAACGAGAGCGTGGGGTAGGGCGAGGGCTCTATTTACAACAAATGGAAGGGCACGGGACTGCAAAGACGAAAGTGAGGGTTTGCTGATGTACTAGTCACCAAAGTTTCTTGAAGGCACTTGTGCACCAAACCCATAAAATAAAAGCATAGAAGGTAACTCACCCAAAGTGACTGGCTAAGTTCATGGAAATACAAAAGAGAAGGAGGTTTTTTATCATGATAAAGCTAGAAAACATTCCATTGTCCATTCCCAATAAGAATAATAGTTGAAGCAGATGAATTTTGAAGAATAACTGTTCCTTTCTCCAACTTGATCTGGAAGCTGAAAGGTACACAAAGGGAGAAAGCATATAACATGAATGTGTGTGTGTGTGTGTGTGTGTGTGTGTGT
>ML100226.1:0-14317 GCA_003697995.1 Taxidea taxus jeffersonii
TTCTTTTAGTTCATATTATCACTGATGTCTCTGCTGTATTCACACACATGTGTATGAAGCTGTGTTATGCATGTGTGTGTACATATATGTATATATCCATATCCCTGTACATATGTTTGTATATGCACACATTTTTTAATGTTTTTAAACTTTATTTTATTTTATCAGCGTTCCAAGATTTATTGTTTATTGTTCAATGTTTATGAATAAACACATTGTTTATTCAATGTTTATTCATTGTTTATTCATATATTATGTTTATATCACACCCAGTGCTCCATGCAATCCATGCCCTCCTTAATACCCACCACCAGGCTCACCCAACCCCCCACTCCCCTCCCCTCCAAAACCCTCAGTTTGTTTCTCAGAATCCAACAGTCTCTCATGGTTCATTTCCCCCTCTGATTTCCCCCAACTCCCTTCTCCTTTCCTTCTCCCAATGTCCTCAGTGTTATTCCTTATGCTCCACAAATAAGTGAAACCATAATATGATAATTGACTTTCTCTGCCTGACTTATTTCACTCAGCATAATCTCCTCCAGTCCTGTCCATGTTGATACACAAGTTGGGTATTCATCCTTTCTGATGGAGGCATAGTGCTCCATAGTGTATATGGACCACATCTTCCTTATCCATTCATCCGTTGAAGGGCATCTTGGTTCCTTCCACAGTTTGGTGGCTGTGGCTATTGCTGCTATGAACATTGGGGTACAGATGGCCCTTCTTTTCACTACATCAGTATCTTTGGGGTAAATACGCAGTAGTGCAATTGCAGGGTCATAGGGAAGCTCTATTTTTAATTTCTTAAGGAATCTCCACACTGTTTTCCAAAGTGGCTGCACCAACTTGCATTTCCACCAACAGTGTAAGGAAGTTCCCCTTTCTCCACATCCTCTCCAACACATGTTGTTTACTGTCTTGTTAATTAAAATTAACAATGTGGTTTTGATTCGAATCTCCCTGATGGCTAGTGATGATGAGCACTTTTTCATATGTCTATTAGCCTTTTTTATGTCTTCTTTGGAGAAGTGTCTGTTCATGTCTTCTGCCCATTTTTTGACATGATTATCCAACAAACACATTTTTTCCATCTCAATCCTGTATCACTGATTCTTGGCCAGTCTATGAGGCATTACATTTTGTCAGTACGTATGTGGGAAGAATCGTCTCTATTTTCTAACACCATTGACACTATGGTGGTCTACTTGGGCCCCCAATCTTCTACACATCAACCATCACAGGTGTTAGCTAATATTATGACTATCAGATTACTATTCAGTGATCTCATAAACTAACTTGTAATGAGGTATTAGTAACTGAAAGGATCATTTTCTTACTTTAGTAAGGACCATTAATACCTTCCTCTGAATAACTGATTGACAATATGAATTCCAGACATATGTACTGTCCATGCACACTGTGTTGGACATATAGTTCAACAAGGATCCTTTGGTAGTAATGAGATCATTGCATATGTACATATCCTTGCTATACAATTCAGATGGCAGGTGGAAAATAAATTTGCCTTGTCATTTTTTCTCAGCTATCTAGCTTTTTCATCAAACAAATGAAAAAATCATACTGATTTTGCATTATTTTCCCTTACTTTAGTCCTATTAAAATATAAACCAACTTTCAGCAGTGCGTTTGGAAAACAGAATAGCACATTAAAAATCATGTGACATGTTGTAAACAAACCTAAGTTGATAAGCCCACAATTAGCTACCGAATTTCCAATTTATTTCTCAGTTGGACTTCTTATTGGAGACTCATCCATTTCCTCCTTTCCCTTCCATAAATGCAACTGAAATTAAATACTATTCATCTCATTCGTGATCCAAGATGTGCCTCTCAAAAAAATGAATGAAGGTCTACCCTTCCTGAGTTGGTATCATAGAGCAACTTTAAAGAGGGAAAGCCTCACTTGAAGAACTATGTAATTCAGACAATGCTTTTATTGATGGGAGCAATTTTGCTTAAGTGTGAAAGCTTTTTTAAAAGAGGATAATGTGAGAAATAGATGTAATAAAAGGAATGAGCCCTTTAGATGACAATGGGGTGATAATAAGCACTTGATGTTATGCTTATGACTTATTTTGTTATTTTAGTCTAATGGCCATAAAGGCCCTTTAAAAATCATCTAGGCAGATATATATTACGTGGAGATAATAGTGTAGGTGGTTGTTTCCATTTGACTTTAAAATAAACTTCGAAGTCAGGAACTTTTTGTATTATGTTGGATTGTTGAATTATGTACTTTTGAAAGATATGGTTTTCATATGCAAAATATCTTCCCAATATGTGCATGTTTTAAAAGAATTCTTTTACTCAGAATGTAAAAACGCAAAAATAAGTACCTCAATTCAACCAGGGAAATTGGTTGATGAGTCCTCTAATGGAACAGCGAGTCAACTCTGCCCCTTTAAAACTCACCTCTGTCTCCACTGCCGGAGCCATCCTTGAAGATTAAAGACAGGCTTCAAAGAGGGCTATTCTTCCTATTTTACCTGCTCATTAAATGCCAAGATAGTTTTTTATTCAATTATACATCTGCCAATGAAAATGGTGAGCAAAGACAACATCAAGGCCATGTTTTCCTTTCAATCATTGTTCCCTAGTGAATTACAAGGTTGTGAGCTCTCCTACAAGAATTTATATTGACCCAGGCTTCATAAATCTGGTGCAGGAGACTGCGTTGCTGAGCTATATGTTGTGATCATGTCTTTCTGCTGACAATATTAATCATTTGCTCAAGAGGAAGTAGCAGTTCAAGAGTGTTTTGTCGGGGCTCTTGTCAGAAAGGACGTCTCCGCCGAAGGCTTTAATGTTGCCCTTTCCCCTCTGAGTGTCTACTCTCCTCTCTATAGGTTTTCAGGCTCCAGCCCACCTTGGACTCCTTTTTAGGCAATGCCAAGATTAACAAAATATACAAAGAATCACATACTCATGAGAAAAATATATGATATCTGTCAGCACAATTTCTAAGATGGAGATAAAGTTAAAAGGACACGAAATACATTTGTATATGAAAAAATAATCCTCTAAGTTTAGAATCACTTGAAGTTAGAGATGTGTTTGAGATAAAATGATTTTAAATTTTGACTGCTTCAAACTAATTTTTAAAAGTCATCATTTTCTCCCTAAGAAACTACTGAACTCGGGGCACCTGGGTGGCTCTGTCATCTGCCTTTGGCTCAGGTCATGATCCCAGGGTCCTGAGATGGATCCCCACCTCAGATTCCCTGCTCAGCAGGAAGACTGTTTCTTCCTCTCCCACTCCCCCTGCTTGTGTTCCCTCTCTTACTTTGTCTCTCTGTGTCAAATAAATAAATAAAATCTTTAAGTGAAAGAAAGAAAGAAGGAAAGAAAGAAAGAAAGAACTAAATTCAACCAGGAACCGCCAGCACATCTGTCCCTGAAATGTTCCAAGGGAGGAGAGTAACATGACTCTGGCAGGTTATGCATCTGGCCATCAACATTTTATCTGGAAAAAAAGAAGGGCTATGACTAATATACAGGAAATTGTATTAGAGAACAAAACAACACAAAAAAATTAAGCTAGTATGAATGAAATGAAAAGAGATTGTTTTAGGTATCACATACTATACTCCATTTTTTTCCATTGTCTTTGTGACTAGACAGGAGTATCACTATGGAGTTTTTACTAAAAGTAAATGAGTAATATGCCCTATTAAAATCTGATTTCTCATTTGTCATCATATAACTATAGTAACACTTTTTAAAAAATGTTTTTACATTTAAAAATATTTTATTTATTTATTTGACAGAGAGAGAGAGAATCACAAGTAGGCAGAGAGGCAGGCAGAGAGAGAGGGGGAAGCAGGCTCCCTGCTGAGCGTAGAGCCCAATGTGGGGCTCGATCCCAGGACCCTGAGATCATGACCTGAGCTGAAGGCAGAGGCTTAACCCACTGAGCCACCCAGGTGCCCCAACTATAGTAACTCTTATGGGAGATTTTTTTTTGCAAAGTAATTTGTAATCAAGTAGTTGATTGTTTTAAAAAGTGAGATACACTTTGTTGAACACATTCTTCCTGACACTACTGGTGAATGCATAGAACATTTCTTTCGTTTTTTTCTTTATTCTCCTGTTTTTTTTTGTTTTTTAAACTTTTTAAAGAGCAAAGTGTGTAGGGGACACTTAGTTTTAGTTCCCAAGACAAGTATGCCAGCATTTTATTGCAGGGAGACAAACAGAAAAGCACTCAGAATTTAATTCTTTTCTTGCCAGTGCAGAACATGTGCTATACTTTCAGAAAATATGGTTCCCATCCTTCGTTCCTTCATTTGTGATCATTTTGGAAAACCACTTAAATAAGAATTTAATTGTACACAATTTATCAGGCTGATTTCTTTCATATCAATGGCAGTTTTAATTACTGTTGGAACTATTGATTTGCCAGTTATTCTGGGTCTGGAAATAGAGAGGTCAATTGAATTGACTTTTTAAAGTATATAAAATGGTAATAATTATCCCCAGCCCTTTGTGCAAAGATCTCTGCCCCTAACTGGCAGCTCATAAAGCCATGGATCCTCTCAGCATTGTCTGTATGGTAAAGACCATTTCTAATGCTGCGATCTCCTGGTGGTTACAGAACCAGATTGCGGAAGACTGGTTCACTGCTTATTAAGTCACCCTATACCGTCTGTCCCTGGACTACATTTTATTTACAATAAAATTAAAGTGGGTCTGTGGGTAATGAAGACATTTACAGGAATGCTGGGTAACACAATTCAAAGCAGTAAAAACCACTAAACTCAATACCACTGCTACGAGTCTGTACAAATACAATGCAATATGACAGTAAAACCACCGTGTCAATAATATTTATTCTTTATGATGTAAAATAATGCTTAAAATTATAAAAACAGAAACATTCAAGTAAGGGAAAAGTCCTTCATAATGCAAGAGGGATGCATATGATTTTAGAACTTCTACTCCACTTTTTTTCTCTTCATATACTACTTAGTATTGCTTGAAAATTTACAAATTAGAATGTCTGTGGAATCCTAATCTACACTGAAGCAAAAACATTTTGCTTCAAGAAACGATCAAGAAACACCTCTTGAACACATGAAAATAATCTAAATCACCAAAAGGAATATTTTAACAGGTTATTTCATAGGGCGGGTCTTTGACAATATCTCTCCTCCTCAACTGTAAAACTGGTTACTTTATAAAACTCAGATCAAGTTTGACATTTCAGTATTGAAGTATAATCAAGTTTCTAGGAATATCCCAAGAAAAATAAATAGTTATGTTAGGACTGAGATTATTATAGTAAGCATCTTGGGATTTTTTTCATTTAGAAGATTATTTTAGATTTTTTTCTACGTAGAGGAGTTAAATGACAAAAAAACGAAAGCAACTGCTTCAAGGTATGGCATGGTAATTTCAAGATCAATATCAAGAAAATTGAGTTGATCCATATTTTAGAAGTTAATCTAATTAGAAAGTACAGAGAGACTTTATTAAAATGCTTGAGCCACAGTCTTCCTGGAAGTTCTTAAAGGAACACTGATGTGCCAAAGAGTTTTTTTCTTTTTTTAAGATTTTACTTATTTATTTGACAGATGGAGATCACAAGTAGGCAGAGAGGCAGGCAGAGAGAGAAGAGGAAGCAGGCTCCCCGCTGAGCAGAGAGCCTGATGCGGGGCTCGATCCTAGGGCTCGATCCTAGGACCTTGAGATCATGACCTGAGCCGAAGGCAGAGGCTTTAACCCATTGAGCCACCCAGGTGCCCCTGATGTGCCAAAGAGTTTTAAACCTCTATCTCCAGTGAGGTCTCTCTTCCACTCCAGACTTGTGCACCCACTGCACAATATCAACCATCTGGATATTTTAGAGTCAACTTCTACTGAACATGTCCAAAATGGAACCTCACATATTTTGCCCAAGCCAGAAAACAAAGGGGGAAATCTTTATCCCTTTAAACTCCAAATTCAATCAATAGTCAAGTCCTGTGATTGTACTATTTAAACATCCGCCTCTTGTCCTTCACTTCTCTCTGTCCCATGATGACTGCCAGCATTCCGACCACCATTGCCTCTCGTCCAAATATGCTACAATATAGCCTCCTCGCTGGCTTCTTGGTCTCCTTTCTCTCCAATCCACATTGCAGTAAGGGAGAGAGAAGGTTGTTGATGAAGAGGGGGGAAGTAAGTGAAACTCTGATTTAGACTCATCCTTGACAAAATCTTTAAGTATTTTCTGAGTATAAACAATTGAAAGTGGATTGTGGTGGCTCTTATGCCCTGGCTGTTGCTTTCCTCTCTAGCACATCTCTAAACATCTTGCCTTAAACTCACTGAAATACACGTCAATATAACACATCACTCCCTTCTTGAATTGTGAACATTTTACCTTTTTGAATATTATGTTCTACCCTTTGTCTGGCTAATCCCTACTTATCTTTCTGATATTATTCCTCTTTCTCTTTTTCTGTTCTACCCTTTGTCTGGCTAATCCTTATTCATTTTTCTGATATTATCCCTCTTTTTCTTTTTGTAAAGATTTACTTATTTATTTTAGAGAGAGAGTGCATGCACCTGTATGGGGTTGGGAGGGCAGAGGCAGGGGGAGAGAAAATCTTCAAGTGGACTCCCTGCTGAGTGCAGAGCCCAACTTGTGGTTCCATTTCAGGACCCTGAGATCATGACCTGAGCTGAAATCAAGAGTTGGATGCTTGCGCATTGGATGGCTGAGCCACCCATGTGCCCCCCCTCAGATCACTTCTAAATGTGGCCTTCACTGGCCTCAAAGGCCTGGCTGGACCCCCCCTCCTATATGCTTCCAAGGCACCTGTGCTTTCTTCATCAGAGGTCTTCCATACTGCATTGAGATTCCTGACTACTTGTAAGGTATTAAGCCAGGAACTGTGTCTTTTTTTTTTTTTTAAGATATTATTCATTCATTTGAGAGAGAGAGAATGAGAGAGAGAGAGAGACAGAGAACACGAGTGGGGTAGGGGAGCAGAGGGAAAAGCAGACTTCTCGCTGAGCAGGGTGCATGATGTGGGGCTGGATCCCAGGACCCCAAGATCATGACCTTAGCTGAAGGCAGATGCTCAACTGATTGGGCCAACCAGTTACCCCAGGAATTGTGTCTTTTTAACCATTGTATCCCCAGGTTTATATTTTCCAGATTCCTCTCATTTCTCCCACCTATGCACTTTGGTTCTATCCAGGTGGACTATCTAGAACTTGGTCAACTTGTCCCTATCATTCTCCCTCTCTCCATTACTTTCCCTTGAAATCACCCATATTTCCCTACATCTCACTTGTTCTTCAAAGTTCTGCCATCTAGCCCCCATTCAGGAACACTTCCCTGGTTACAAAGTGCAGAATTCATTAGAGCCTTTGTACAATTAGGTAACATTTAACTGGACCTGGATGTTAGATGCCTTTTTGATAGTCTTCTTCTCTTCCTTATAGCACATAGGAAAAGATTATATATTATACATCTGTGTACTCTTAATTCCTACCTCTTAACCCCATGAAATAAATGTTTAATGTATAAATAAATGCCCACTAATCTCCAGTTTTAGAAACTCATATGTCAGATATGCTAATCTTTGTCTTCATATCTCTCTTCCTGACATGCCTTCTCTCTTTCTCTTCTGTCCTTTTCCTGATTCACCTCCTTAAAGAGATATTTCAAATATTGTATCCTCCATGGATGCCTTCATGAACCCACCTGCCATACTCTGACTCCTCCCTCACTCTCCTTTTCCTGTATGCTTCATTATTATATTATATTATATTACATTGTTATTTTATATTACTTTATAGATGTTAACATATCATGTTGGTTATTTTCAGATTATTTTAAGGATATTTATTTTGTCTCCTAAAACCACTTCTAAGTTCTGGACAGAAGCTTTCCAATATGACTCTCTGTCGTGATGGACATGGTCTGTATCTCGGCTATGCAGCAAAATACTCATTAGCCATGTGTAGCTACTGAGCACTTGAAAAGTGTTTAGTGTAACTGAGGAACTAAAATTTCAATTTTATTTAATTTTAATTAATTTATATGTAAATAACAACATGTGGCTAAGGCTATTATACTGGACAATGCAGTTTTCAGTGCCAAAGAGAGACTATTTTAAATTATTACTCTTCCCTGACATGTCTGGTACCTAATAGGAAACAATGCCTCATGTTTATAAGGTATTTTACAATTAATATATAAGATACAATTAAATACAGAACCCTACTTGTTTCAGAATTACTCTTTGATGCAGGTGAGATAAGTATTACTAAACCTATTTTTGAGATATGTAACCAAGAGGGTAATTGATTAAAGCAAGGCCATATGGAAACCACTGGCAGATTTGAATCTGCCTCTTTAAAAAAAATCCTAGTTCTTTTCTTTTCAAGATTATGTTGACCATCAATAAAGTCTATCAACAAACAGAATTCTTAAACTAAGAATTTACTTAGATCGTAGAATCTTCATTAACTGGTCATCGATTTACACATTCCAAGAACACTTCCTGGACCCGGACAGTGAGGCAGGCCTGCTGCGAACTGGCAACAAGTGGTGAATATGCGGTTCCTTGCTCAGCAGGGGCAACTGGGTGTGGGCTGGGAGTGGTGGTGAGTGACAGTGAGCAAACAAGTAAGTAAATGAATACAGATGAGGAAAGTGCTCTGAATGATGTAAGCCGGGTGGTTAGGTAGAGAGTAAGGAGGGAGGTCTCTTTCAGATTAGGTTACTGGAGCGGAGTTCTCAATGGATATAAGATGTGAATTGAGACCTAAAGGATGGAAAGAGCTGGAAACTAATTCTGGGAGAGGGAGCAGCAAGTCCTGAGGTGAGAGGGATCTGATGAACTTGAGGAACAAAAGGAGGCTCATGCGGCGAGAGCATGATGCATAGGGTAGGGGCTGTCTTAGTCTGCTCTGGCCGTCATGACAACATTCACAGACTTAAACAGTAGAAACTTAACTTTCTCACAGTTTTAGAGGCTGGAGTTCCGAGATCAGGCTGCCCAGCAGGGTTAAGTTCTGGTGAGAACTCTTCTCACCTTGCTGACAACTACCTTTTTGCATGTGGCCTTTCCGTGGTACACGTTCATGAAGAGAGAGAGAGAGGGAGAGAGAGCGAGAGAGAGAGCGAGATCTTCAGTATATCAGTTTTGGTTTACAATACACTTTTGGTATTAATAGAGCCCATAGCAGGGTTATACTATTAAATGGGATTAGAAAGAAAAGTGAACTTCTGTCATGTCATGCCTGGTAAGGAATTTGGATTTTATTTAGAGAGCAAAGGAAAAACATAAAAAATGGGAAAATTGTAACTCAGCTTTCTTTCGCCTTCTAAAAAATGTATTTATCCAGTGGACATTTACTAGTTCCTGTGTAAGAAAGACAGTATGCCAAACTCTAAGACCACAAGGATCAGTCCCAGGTAAATAATAAACTCACAGAAAAGCAGTCTTTCCAACAAGGGTTTGGGAACAACACTGACTCCTACCTTGCAATATACAGAAAAATTAATTAGAGATAGACCACAGACTTTAATGTAGAAGCTAAAGTTACAAAGCTTGTAGAAGTAAACACATGAGCAATCTTTATGACTTTTAGGGTAGGCAAAGAGTCCTTAGAAAGGACAAATATGTATAACATAATGCATTAACTGTCAATCAATTATAATATAATAAGTAATATAATATAATATGCATTACAATTAAGTACAATATACTATAATGTATACAATACAATAATTGAAAATTGGACCATCAAAATTAATAAAAACTTTTGCTTACGGAAACACTTAAAAATAAAAAGGCAAGCGACATACTCAAAGAAAATATTTACAATGCATTAATCCAATAAAGAATTGTAACTACCATATATAAAAAAAGTCTTACAACTGAATATTAAAAGTATAAGCCATAAAAATATGAGCAAACAGACACAGTAAAATATATGAATGGTCAAAAAATACATGAGAATATGTTCATCATCAGTCATTGGGGAAATGCAATTTCCCTGCACTCACTAGAATGACTAGAACAAAAGATAGGCAATACGAAATGGTGGTGGTGATATAGAACAAGACAAGTCTCACATTTCCAGTGGAATTGTAAAATGGTATAACCAGTTTAGTAGGTCCTGATACAGTTATTTATGCACCTACCCTATAACCTAGAAATTCTACTCCTTTGTGTTTACCCAAGGTAGATTAAAACACATATTCAACAAAGACTTGTCATTTATGCCTGTAGTATCTTCATTCATAACAGCCAATAACTGGAAACGATCAAGTGTCCATTGACATAAAAATAAATCCCAATGTGTGTTATATTCATTTGGTGCAAAATAGTAGCAAAAGTGCTGATGCATTCAACATCATGAATGAATCACAAAAATATCATACCGAGCAGGAGAAAACAGCATGAAGAGCTAAATGCAGTGTGATTGTGTTTGTATGAAGTTCAAGTGCAAGCAAAAATAATTTATAGTGATAAAAACTGTAAACTAAAGCTCCAGGGAGGGGTGAGGATGGTTGACCGGAAAGGAAACCTTCAGGGAGTAAGAGAAATCTCCATCTTGAGAGGCTGAAGCTTCCATAAGCGCGCCATTTGTCAAAAGCCGTCCAACCCCACGCAGATGCTCTGCACATTCTACTGTGTATAAAATATGTAAAATAAAAAATAAATTTCCTAATAACATATGATGAGTAATAGGAGGGAAATGCAAAGAAGCATCTGACTGAAACGTGGAAAGGAATCAGGGGTGAAGTTTATAATCAAATGGGACTCACTTGGGAACCCATGTTGGGTGCAGACATGGAGGACTGGACTGACCTGGTATTTCCCTCGACCTGGGACATGAGCCAGGCTCAATGGCAGGAGACTTCTGACTTCTCTTCCCACCTTTTAAGCACAAACAGATACTCCAGTAACTACCAGGAGACTCTGATCTTAAGAAAAATGTAGATTAAAACTTGTGACGAGATCTGAATTCTCTCACTAGCAGCATCTGCTGACTTGGTCAGGTCCTGAGTTTGAACTCTGCCAGAAGGCTGGAGAGTTTTCCATTTTGGAATTCGTTTATGTTGTTGTTCTGTTGAAGCCTGAGAGTGCTGACTTCCAGGGCCTGGGGCAAGCATCAGCTGTTCAGCCTTATTATTAAGGGAGGGGCTGTTGGGCTGTAGTCAGTTTGGGAAGGGTGGGAATGAACATTTTTTGTGTGTTTGCTTGCTAATCTTAAGTACATGCATAAGGATAGTGGTTGAATACTAGCTTTAAGTTCAAAGTCAAAATGAGACAAATTAAAATAAGAAGACCAGACATCAGACTGAAAAATTTTCAGCTTTTTAAGGAAAATGCTGGTTAATACAATGAACTCTGCACAAGGGAAAGCAACCGTCCGCTCCTCCTGCTTCTTTCTCCCTCTTCCTCAAATGCCAATGTGCTTTTGCATATATTTAATATAATTCTTGTAATGACTTTGAAAGATGGAACATCAAATATTTACTAATTAAAAAAACAAAACACTGAAGATTAACTTGCCCATGTTGGCATGGCTAAGAAGTGTTGAGGACACCTGAATTAGAACCCTTATCTACACCTACCTGCAGAGCTGGGAGTCTTTCTACATAAAAGGCACAGTTGGTTTTTTTAATGATTTTTATATATTTATTTGACAGAGAGAGAGAGGAGAGCACAGAGGGAGAAGCAGACTCTCCTCTGAGCAGGGACCTGACTCAGGGCTTGATCCCAGGACCTTGGAATCATGACCTGAGCTGAAGGCAGACACTTAACCAACAGAGATACCCAGGCACCCCCTAAAAGACACACTTTTAACACAGAATTCCTTCCAGGACTATTTGTGTTTAGCTAGATGGCTAATCCACAAACTGAGATTTCAGGCATCTGAGGAAGAAGCAATTTAGGAAGACAATTGGAGGTGAAGGCTCCTTATATGGCATTACACTTGTTCCCAGTCTTGTTAGGCTGGTTCTATGCATGTGGAGCCTAAGCATTCGCGAATGGGAGGCTATCTCTGCTTTCTCCTGTGCACACTGGGAAGAGGTCAGTGACTGCTTGGCCTTGTAGTGATTGTTGTAGGGACTTGGCATTTTACATTTTATTGCCTGGTGACTTCATAACATTATGACTCAAACTATTTGGAAAGCCTCTAACTTTGGTTCTTCCTCCCATCTAACCTGGCCAGTCCAAAAAAGGTGGCTCATCGACTGCAATGTGACCGGTCTTCGGAGAGAGCCATGGAGAAGGAAGTTCTCGTGTCTCTTTGGAAATCATTTCAGCATATGGCTTATCTACTTAGGTTTTACTGAAGCTAATTTTAAAAGAGTTTTCATTCTTTGGGCAAATAGACAAGAAGGGACCCCAGAAGGGCGGTGGGGGTCATTAGACAACCGAACAATGTGGATATGATTGAAGCCATGTGGCATCACACATGCTATACATGTATTTTTCAAAATCTTGAGACCTCATTACTCTTCTTCTAGTCAACACAAAATGTTAAATTTCCCTAAGTCTTATTTTCCTTATCTTTAAAATAAAGACATTGAACCTGTTGACTTTTAAGATCTTTTCCTACAGAAACATTTCCTTTTCTATACTGTAATATACTATGCCTATATATTTTTTGTGTTTCTTAAAAATACAGAAGTGTAAATAGGATGGATTCATTATTTCATTTTTTCATCTGTTTTCCCATCCCACAAATATTTATTGAGAACCTACTTAGTGCTAGGTACTCTGTTGACTCAGGTGAAACAAAGATAAATAAAGCATAGGGCCCGCCCTCAGAGAGAGAGAGATTGTTGCTTAGAGTTGGATAAAGCTCCACCGTACAGAAGGCTGGTGACAGTCTTCTCAGAGATAACAGATGACAACTGCTCTTCCTTTCATCTCAAAACTTATGAAAGGTCCATTTATTTCACAAACCAACAGGCACACATCCCTCTAGCAATGTGTTTATCTTTTGTGTAACTTCCTCATAACCAGGAATGTCTTTTTTTCCTCTTTCTTCTTCCTTTTTTTTTTTTTTACATAAATGAATAACACAGGAGACAACCAATAGCCAGTTTATACTCCCTGCTGTCCTTCATAGCCCAAAATAAAGGTGCTGCGGAGGTGGAGAACCCAATTTCCATTCCAAGATTCGCACAGTGGGTTTCAGTCAATTAAAATTTCTGTTCCTAAGATACAGTTGCTTATGGAGGCAAGTAGCACCCACATTATCTGGAAACAGTGATCTTGGTCTGGAAGAATGGTCTTTCCCCAATACCCACTGAGACTCCAGTCAAAGGATCCTGTTCCGTTACTGCTGCAGGATATCATAAGGCTGATTTCATCTCCTTGCTCAGGCATCAACTTCTTCTTATTACCTGGGTTTTGACTCCTCTAAGCAGCACAACAAACATCTTATGGGGGAAACAACATGTTTGTCATTCTTTTTATCCTCACTAATGCATTGGAAGGAGGCCATCTGGCTGCCTTTTGGGTAAATCCATTTTATAACAAGATTTTTTGTGTGCGATTCAGTAATTAAACCCCTTTGGATAGAGTTCAAGATGGACCTGCCTTATGCTGAATTTTGCTTTAGAGCAAACTGTTAGTCACAGGTGCCAGTGAATTTATAAATCAGGATGAGAAATCTCTTCTAGATTTTGGAAGATTAGTCATCTTCTTGAATTTCCTTTTACCTTAGGTGCACTCTTCTTCAGAGGTGAGCAAGGTGAGAATGTGCTTAGAATGGCCTCTGGTCTGACATGGCTAAGATTGCTATCTGCCGTCTGTCCTAAATGTAACCTCTCGGAACTGAAATGTTGAAATGAAGACAGGAGGGTATTAATGTTACTCATTGCTATAGACACCATAATAGACTTCTCTATTCACTCATTCGTTCAGTAAATATGTACTAGCTGAGGGTACAGAAATAACTAGAAAAGCTTGTGAGCTCAACTTCATCATGACATGATTTCTTAGAGACCCAATATTCATTCTTGTGTGGGGACTTCAGTTGTCAAAGGGTGATATGACATAATATCACCTTTGGAATGTTTTCTAAGAATGATTTATTTCTTTTGAATGAATTACCTTGCCATCTCAAACTCAAAAAATATAAATCAGTACAAAAATATGGTTAAAAGTCAAATGCTCAGTCATGTTTTTCTTGATGTCTTGTAAGAAAATTTTCAGCTTCTTGGCTTGTTGTGTTCCCAATTTCTTTAGCCATGAGTCATAGAAAGTTAATATTCAGTTTGAGAATTTTCTTCTGACTGCTGATTCCTATGAAAATCCCTTGAAAA
>ML100226.1:18518-48654 GCA_003697995.1 Taxidea taxus jeffersonii
ATCCATATCATCTAAATCCATATCATCTATATCCATATCATCTATATTTATATCATCTATATCTATGTCTATAGATAAACATGTTTATTCACATGCACTCTATTGTGGCAGAAGTTGTTTCTAATTGGCGATTATCACCCATTCAATGATTTACTTTAAAACCTTAACTGAGTGTCTGCTCTGTGCCCAGTCTTAAACCTGGCACAGTGGATGCAGAGATGTCCCAGAGTTCATGGTCCAGCAGTAGAAACAAACGGCAACTTTCCCATTAGCACTACAGGATGTTGAGTTCTGTGGTGAAGGGAAGCAAAGGAGGCTGGGTAAGGAGGGCCACCTAAGCCAGCCTAGAGCCTAGAAGACTTTCCGAGGGAGCTGATATGAGGCCACGTGAGAGTGGAAGGCTAGGAGGGTACTTGTAGGGAAGGGAAGAAGCATATACAAAAGCAGGAGAGACTTGGCTCAAATCGGCAACTTGAGTTGAGAATATTGGTATATATGGTGCAAGGACTAAGCAGGTAGACGTAAATAAGATTGTGAAAGGTGTCGCCTGAAGTCATTGGTAAGCCATTGCAGGATTTAGAAAGATCAGCCTGGTGGCAGTATGGCATGTAGGTTAAAGGTGATTATAAATGGATGTTGGAAGACCAGAAAAAAGGCTGTTACAGTAACAATGTGAGAACTAATGAAGTCTCAAAACAAGGTAATCATAGCTGATATAAACAGATATCCAAAATTTAAGAAATATTTTGAAAAGTAGGACTAACTGAAATTGATTGCAAATTTGATGTGGAATAAGGGAGTCAGGGAAGATAATGAGTCAAAGATGATATTCAAGTCTCTGAATTGAGCAATGGATATGGGTCCTGCCATGTAGGTAGTTAGGATAGTTGGAGAAAAGCAGCAGATACTGAGGCAAACTAATGGGTTCACTCTGAGGTGGGTTCTGTTTTTTTTGGCATCCAAGTGGAAACTCCCGTACGTGGTTGTACATAAAAAGCTGGAGGTCAGGAGGAGATCTGGGCTTAGACATGTAAAATGGGCAGTTACTGACTAGCGATAGTAGTTGTTACCATTAGTATGGATGGATTAGCTAACAGGGTTGGCCAAGATAAATCTAGAGACATGCTGACTGTTAAGGAGCAGATAGAGAAAGAGTAGATTATGAAAGTGACTCAGAAGGACTAGCTGGTGAAGTCAGAGTACAACCGTATGAGAGGGGCCCACCAGAGTCAGAGCGGTTCAAAGAAAGAGCCTGGGTTACAGAGGTAATTGCTGAAATGTAGTCAAGTAAATTAAGGACTGAAAAGTTGAAAGAGTGATGGTACAAATTATCATCCCAAATAGAATAAGTCTGAAGAATAAAGGGACCGTGATGGACACATTTTATGTGTCAGTCTGACTGGACCACGCAGTGCCCAGATATTTGGCTAAACATTATTTCTGCATGTGTCTATGAAGGTGTTTCAGATGAAATTAACATTTGAGTCATTAGACTGAATAAAGGAGATTGCCTTCACCGGGGGGTGGGCATCATCCAATCAGCTGAGTCTGAATAGAACAAAAAGCAGAGGAAGGGAGACTGCACTGTTTCCCCGCCTGACTGCTTGGGTGGGATATCGGTTTCTCCAGCTCTGAGAGGGATTTACACCGCTGGCCCTCCTCGTTCTCAGGTCTTCAGACTTAGACTGGAATTCAAACCATCAGTTCTCTTGGTTCTCAGGCCTTTGGGCTTGGAGGTGGAACTACACAACCAGCTTTTCTGGGTTTCCAGCTTGCAGACCACAGATCTTCTCAGCCCCTATAATCATGTGAGTTAAATCCTTACAACAAATCCCTTCCTGTATCAACCATCTCTATATCTATATCATTTCTTTCCATTTATCTATCTGTCATCCAACTATCTGTCTACTTTATCAGTCTGTCTCCACATTCTGCTGGTCCTGTTTCTCCAGAGAGACTAATACAGGGGTTGCTACTCATAATTGTGATAGGGCCACAAACATAAACCAGATGTTCTCCAGGCAAACCAGCATAATATGGTCATTCTACATTTGGAAGAATTATTTCAATGAAGTAGTCAGAGTGGTGGCTCTACATGGTAAGAGTAAAAGAGTGAAGTGAATGATAAGAAATTAAGTATCCGTGAATGTAATTTTTTTTGAACTAGCTTCTATTTAAAGGAGAGAGACTGAGTGGGAGTTAGAGGAGGTAGGGGGTTAAAAGAAAACATTTGCCTGGCAGAGGCTTGAGCAAACCTGTATGCAAAAAAGAATGTGCCAACAAAAGGGAGAAGTCAGAGAATTTACCAAAAGAAAGAATACATGATTGAACCACTGTCGTATGGGAGCTGGAGGATATGCAGGATTAGCTATCAAAAGGACGATAGAATATGTTCTTCTAGAAAGACAGGAGAAAAAAGAAATAGAAAGCAAATATAGCAAATGTGTGGGTAGGTGAGTATGAGATTGGCCAAGTTTCCACCTGATGGACGGTTTTCTTGGTAAAGCATGCCAGGAGGCCTAGTGCTGAGAGTAGAGGATAGGATTACAGAACAGGTAAGGCTGTATAGTTATTCTGGAGAGTGAGAGACAAGCTGATTAGGAGCACCACACGATTTTCAGGCAATATTATGGGCCAACCGGCCACTGTTAACTCTCAGAGACATGGACCTACAGTTTCATGTTTTATGCTCCCCCGCCTGTTTTAAGTAGTAAAGATTGTGGCATTGGTAGAACAGATGAGTGCACAAAGGAGTGATTCAAGTTCTGGATTATGGTCCCCATGGGAAATGGGAACAGGAGGAGGCTGATTTATGGGAAAGAATGGGGAAGTCAATAAACATCAGGTCTCACTGAAGTTAGGGAACAAAGATGTTATTAGTAAAAACACAATAGCTAGAAGGACAGGAAGCTGTGTTGAGAGAGTGGACGTAAAACTTCAAGATTTCAGAGGTGTGTTCATTCTGGGTGACGGTGGGTCCATGGGTGTGTGTGCAGTGGAGATGAGCTATGTTCTGGAGTTGATGTTGGCTAGTTCAGCCACGCGGATGTAGAAATCATTAAGAACTATGATACAGCCTAGAGCCGAGAGAGGAAAACCTTAAACCAAATAGCAGTGAGACAACTGATGTCAACAAAAATATGGGGACGATATGGGTGATCTAGCCAGAAATTTTTTCTAAGAATTTAGAGAAGTGAAGGTTCTGTGTGGCTGCCCTCCAGCGTAATTCTGCAGGGGGCTTCGAGGTGTGTGGCATCACCAGACAGAGACGGTCACCCGGACACGAGATCTGGGAAACATTCTGTGATGAGGAGAGTGGAAGGGTTTGCAAGAATAAGAGGACTGGTTGTGAGAAAGAATGAAAGGGACCAGCTGGGTCTAACACTAACCAAGAACAAAGTATACCTGAGAGTCCAGTCTGCATTTTGGGAGGTGGGCAAGGAGAAGAGGCATGCATTTATCGAAGCTTCTGCCTTGTTCTGTCCTTCCTAGCTCTGGAAATCTATGTGTAGAGCCTGGGCTGTAAACTCCAAGACAGCAGAAATTGTAGTGTTTGGTATGAAGGGAAGGAACGAGTGCATCCTGGGGTGAGGGGGGACATGCTTAACAGCAATGGCTAAGAGCACGAGCTCTTAAATCAGAGAGCTCTGAGCTGGGATCCTGGCTGGGGAATCTTGGGCAATTGTTTTTTAGATTGCAGCCACCTCATCTATCGTTGCCAGTTATGTTAGTAACGACACTTCGGAGTTTCTGGAAGCAGCTGGCTCCTGGGCAGCACCCAGGAATGGCAACTTTTAACCATTTTATTTGTTGGGATGATATCTGGTGTGACAATAATTTGTAGTTCAAGCTCCGAGTTTTTGCTTTTTTTTTTAAGCAGGCTTCCAAGCAGAATAGTGGTTAAAAATCCTAGAATTAGTATACCAGTCTCAGAAATTAGTTAACTCCTTAGAAAGGAATGCCTTCCTTGTTTTTAAATAAAAACTGCAACATTTCTACCCAGTTACTATTACCAATATTTTTTGGTAAACCTTGGGCACACTGAGCAGAACTATAAGGATGCTCTTTTTATTCTGGGACTAGTACAAATATTTGTCCTGTTTCAACTCTACTCTTACCCTGGAAAAAGGCCAAACATTGCAGGAGTGTGTGGCTGTGATTTCCAGTTAGTTTGTACCTTTCCCAAATTTTCTTTGATTTTGTAAACTCTTAAGCTCCAGTGACAATTACTATCTATAGTATTCACTTTTCCCAGAAAAGTATACATGAGCTATGAAGAAGAAATCTTAACACAAAATTATTTTAAGTCATTTAATTAATAGGAAATATTACACTGTGTCATATGTGCCCATGGAGAATTTGGGTGTGATCTGTATCAGCAAACCCACTTATCTTACCTAATCTTCCATTTTATTTCCCTGGGTCTGCATTGGGATCTTGTGTGTTACTTGCATCTTGGCTTTTTTTCCCCCCCAATTGACTCGAATTCCTTCTCTCTTAGGCTTGAAAACATCTTTGTTGGGGATAAGTAGCATGTTCCTTCTCCAAAACTCAGTCTAATACCCTTAGAATATACATGACTCATGGGAAAGCCGGGAAAGTCACTTCCAATCCTTTTACACGGATTCTGGCCCAGCCTACAGTTTCCTCAGGCTCTGATCCTCTTACTTTTTTGCCTTAAAAATCCCCAGACTGCAAAATAGCTCCTACCCACTGAAACAACTTTCCTTGCAAGCCATCAAAATCCACTCTGATCTTCCCAACTGGGGAAGGTGACCCGACGCCTTTCAGTGTTGGAAACCACCTCAGTGTGACCCGCTCTCCCATTTCCCCCATCTGCGAGTGAACTCGAGCCTTTCAAGATTTTGCTCCAATGCTAACCTCCACTGGCAGATCTTTGATTTAAACTGTGGGGTTTTCCGAAGAATTTAAGTATTTGACATGAATATTTTAAATGAAATCTTCAGACTTTTTTTGTTTTCAGCAGAGCTATGGCTATGAGTCTCTCATGTCTTCTCTTCTAGGTCTGTCTGTGCTACTGGACATGGACGCCTCCTGAAAGCCCACACAGTACAGGGGGTCTGGACATGACGGCATAACAATGTTGCTTGAGCATCATAACAATGATGCTCAAGCTGGCCAACAGGTCACTGGTTGGCTTATCCAGCAGGAGTTTTTGCAAAAATTACTTTGTTGAGAGTAAAGAAACAATTCCCATTTTTTTTCCTCCCCTGGAAGCTGTAGTAAGAATGGGTCAATAAATAATTTTGATTATTTTAATTAATTTTGATTAATTCATCCTAAAGAGAAATGTAAGGTCTTGGGTAGGGGAAGTTGCTGAAGCCCTACTGAGACAAATGCTAATATTGTTTTCAAGGTCAAAGACTAAAAAACAGAAAAGTTAATCTTGGCTTTTCTTTCCTTTGGCATGTGTTGAGAGGGAAGTTTAATCTCTTTTATACACAGAAAGAGTTATGCAGTCATGAGTTTATGCAATACTAACTAGCTTTAATCCAATGAGAAATAACTTGATACAGTAAGACTATAATGCCTGGAACACCAGAAAACCTGAAAAAAAAATGTTCATGCTATGTTATGGGTCTAAAGAACCCTGCAGTATTAAGCCGAATGAGATAAAAATTTTTTACCTCTTTTCTTTCTGCTGCTCAGTTTGCTACTTAACGTCCTCTCCATCATAAATGCTGAGTAATCTGTTCAAGTAATCTAATTAGAATTAGAATCTAAATCAGGCTTATGTAGCGGTACCTGTCATGCCAAACTTACTTGGAACTAGATGCAATGGAGCATTACAGTTTTATTTTTCTTAAAATCTTTTCCCTGATTAAAAGATAAACTCATACACACACATCCACACATACGTATATTCCTAAATTAATGATTAGACAAGTATTAAGGCATGTAATTATGAGACTGTTGTGTGTGAGCAAAGAAAATAGGAGAAATTTAAAGCACTGAGGTAATTTTAATGAAAGCATAATATTTTATGTATATTATTTCTTCAAAAATGTCTCATAAAGGACGGGAGAGAGGAATGACAAAGCATACTCATCTGAGGGTATTGGGGCCCAGTTTTACCTAAAAAACTCATGTGAATTTTATACTTTACTGTGTACTGATAGCTGTCTTCGACTTACTAAATGTATAATGTCTTTTACTTTAAAGATTTATTTATCTATTTGAGAGAGAGAACAGGAGGAGGGGCAGAGGGAGAGACTCTCAAGCAGATTCCCCACTGAGTGTGGAGCCTGATGTGGGGCTTGATCCCAAGACCCTGAGATCATGACCTGCGCCAAAATCAAGAGTTGGCCACTTAACTGACTGAGCCACCCAGGAGCTCCATAATGTCTTAAACTTACAGTGACCTTTTAAGAGGAAGAAAAAATAACGCCTATTTTTCCCCACCAAATCTTTGAGCAGAATGAATTTTCCAGAAAGATATGTTCGGTATCTGTCCTCTAGTTTTGTGTATGGCTGGGCACACTGGCGTGTTGCTCTCATTTAAAGGGTCAAAGCTCTGGCTGAACAGAGAAATCACTAGCGTACCTTTTTAAAAACACCGATGCCCATGCTTCCCTGAGGCCCGATGAAATCTACATCTCTAGGAATGATTCTTAGTTTAAAAAAACTCCCCAGGTGAATCCAGTGGGTACCCAAGGCTGAGACTCACTGCTGTAGCTAGAGGCTTCCTCTAGTTTGAGGACCACAGAGGAGATTATATTCGATACTATCTATCGTTATCCCTGAAGACAGGTATACCCATCATACTTCTCTTCGGACTTGTCTCCCTCATCCCCAGGACCCTAGGATACCTGTTGAGTGCCGCAGTGAGCTGACTGCCAGGAAGCAGAAACTCCGTCTACAGAGAAACCACATCTAGTGTGTAGCCGGCGAGATCCTGAAGATGAGCATCCAAGCCACTGGTTCCATAGCGGAGAAAGAGAACTACTCATTCTAAACAGTTTGGGCATGGTTTTCCCTCCCCCCATGGTAGCTTCTCTAAGTAAAGAAAATTTTCATTTGACAAATTCCAAAAAGTGTTGATTTTTGGAAGTATTTAATAATTATAATTTTATCAGTTTGACTTTTTAAAACCCCACCAATTTCTCCTACTCTATTTTCAGTATTTGCTGAAGGATGACATCCCCCTTGCCTTAATCATGTGCCAGATTACTCGTAAACCTGGACCATATGCCACTGCAATTTGCTGATGGGCCCAAGCTGTTTTGGTAGATAAAAAATCCGAGGGGATTAGAACGGCTCAGTCCTCACTGTGAACAGAGCAACGGTGCTGGGGCAGCTACATGCTCACTTCTCTCTCCTTGTCCATGCATCACCTAGCTTCTCTTCCTTCAAGTCACTGGTGACCCCAGCACCGGAGATCACATCAATGGCTGCAAAGATGTATTTCACTTGGAGAGTCTTTCTGTAGACACTCAGAGAGAAACCAAGTTTCAGAGACACGGATCGTGCAAGCCATGGGATAGAAATCACGATGTGTGAAAGTCAGAAATGTTCCCCCAGTTTTGGCTTTAGGATGGTCCTGGTGGGGTGAGCACTCTAAATGGATGAGTGACATAAAGCATCCTTCTCCATTATTTGACTCCTATTTCCTGCTCTGCACAGTTAATGGTGATATTCTCTGTCATCAGTGTTTGGGTGACTACAAGTTCTTTTGCATATAATAATGTGAGCCTCTATGATTTCACTTCAGAACCTCTATGACTCTTGAAATCAGAATCAGGTGGTTGATTTTTTTCTTTATTTTGAGAGAGAGAGTGTGTGTGTGTGTGAATGGGGTTGAGGGCAGAAGGAGAGGAAGAGAGAGAAACTTTTTTTTT
Organism: Taxidea taxus jeffersonii; assembly: GCA_003697995.1. Classification (NCBI taxonomy): domain Eukaryota; kingdom Metazoa; phylum Chordata; class Mammalia; order Carnivora; family Mustelidae; genus Taxidea; species Taxidea taxus. Next base: position 26,378 of record ML100226.1, read on the forward strand.
TTTTTAAGACTTCTTTTCTTTACTTGAGAGAGAGGGCATGCATGAGCAAGAGAGCGCGGGCAGGAGGAGCAGCAGAGGGAGAGGGAGAACCAGACTCCCCACTGAGCAGGGAGCCTGATGTGGGGCTTGATCTCAGGACCCAGGGATCGGGACTTGCGCCAAAGGCAGCTGCTTAACCAACTGAGCCACTCAGGTACCCCAGAAGAGAGAGAATCTGAAGCAGGTTCCACACTCAGCACGGAGCCCAACTCTGTGCTTGATCTCAAAATCCTGAGATCATGACCTGAGCCGAAAATCAGGAGCTGGATGCTTAACCAGCTGAGCCACCCAGGTGCCCCTCTTCTGTGCATCTCAATGAGGGTTTTTCTCCTTCATCTGGTGTGTATTGTCTGGAGGGAATTTAGGTTTCTCATTCTTCCAAATTATCACTTTCTCTGCTACGTTTCCATCTTCTCCAGTTAGGAAAGAGGCTGTAGCAGAGACAGAAACAACACCATTGAGGAAAAAACTATTTATATTTCTTATTATTTCACATCTGCCTTTGTTGGTCTCATTCTCTCCTGCCCTATGTAAACTTTTCCCATGTGGTGCGTGATATATTTATACATAGCTCTGAGTTCGTATCATCCCCATTCAGGGACCTCACAGGAATGACAAAGTCCCCATAAGCCTCTGCATGAAAAAATCTAGGGATGTAGGGGCATATATATACCTGAGCTGGTGCTATATATACATATACCTGAGCTGGGTTGATAGCTCGAGTCGTCAGGCCAGAGTCACATGCCTTGCTGTGTACCAGGTTCCAGTGGATGGGTTACTATCTGGTCTCTCCCTGTCTTTTCCACATTGATACTGAAGGTAAAGTGGCGAGCATAAATGGGCACATAGTTAATTTAAGAGCCATGAGCTTAGGATTTGAACTTCCCTAGTAACTTTTGGAATTCTGAAAGCTAAGGAAACATATTTTTTTAAATTCTTACACTTCTAATGCTGAACTCTGTCCCTGACATGGCTTTAAAAAGTGAATATATTTCTGAAAAATTTTTTTGTTCTGAGACCAGTTATATCATTAAACCCACACACAAAAATCCCTGCCACATGGAAAATATATAAGGTACATTTATTTATGGTGATTAGAAAACAAAATAACAAAATTTATGATGAGCACTCTGGGTTATAAGCAATGTCTCTCAGCTATCAATGTAAAAGATTTCAAAGTCTCTTTTTTGCCAAAGGAAAGCGTAGTAATAACAAACAGCCTAGAGATATATTTATTAGGTTCTGATAGTTAAATAAATAACCATTTAAAAATTTCTTAAAATCTTTAAACATCGTAAGTAATTCTTATAAACAGAGTAAAAGATGTGGGAAGTGTGAAATCAAAAATGTTTTTACTCATTAGAGTTGACCTTATATAGTTTTACCACTTATGAGTTATCAGGACATCTGCAACGTGTGAAAATGATTTTCATATTTTATCCCCAAATATTATGTATTTTCCCTTTATTTTTGAAAACATATAAACATTCAAATGCACATATTGAGCGATATATCTTTCATACTTAGTTATACCAAGTTGTTAAAATACAAATGAAAAAAATCTATTTTTTTAATATATTTTAAAAAAGATTTTATTTATTTATTTGACAGAGATCACAAGTAGGCAGAGAGGTAGACAGAGAGAGAGGGGGAAGCAGGCTCCCCACTGAGCAGAGAGCCCAATGAAGGACTCGATTCCAGGACCCTGAGATCATGACCTGAGCGGAAGGCAGAGGCTTAACCCACTGAGCCACCCAGGTGCCCCCAAAAATCTATTTAGTAAGTCATTCCAACAAAAACATAATGACGTGTCCTTGCTCCTTCAGAGAAAAGGTTACCTTTCCAGAGGCATAACAAACTGGTGCATTGTGATATAGAGAAACATCAATAAAGACAACCAAAGTTTTCACTTGTGTACTGAAGGTACAGTAGGGGAAGCATAACGTTTTTTTTAATTATTGAAAAAGGGAAGAGTGAATGGAAGATCAATGTGCTGGTAGAAGGATCAAGCAGATAGAGAAATGGAAATCTGTTTCCAAATCTATTTCCATCCAATCATTTTATTTTTTGTTTTATTTTATTATTTATTTATTTTTTTAGATTTTATTTATTTGACAGGCAGAGATCACAAGTAGGCAGAGAGGCAGGCAGAGAGAGAGGAGGAAGCAGGCTCCCCAGCGAGCAGAGAGCCCGATGCGGGGCTCCATCCCAGGACCCTGGGATCATGACCTGAGCCGAAGGCAGAGGCTTAACCCCCTGAGCCACCCAGGAGCCCCCATAGAATCATTTTATCTTTATTTTATTTTTTTTAAAGGTTTTATTTATTTATTTGACAGACAGAGATCACAGGCAGGCAGAGAGGCAGGCAGAGGGAGAAGTGGAAGCAGGCTCCCCGCTGAGCAGAGAGCCCGATGCGGGGCTCGATCCTAGAATCCTGGGATCATGACCTGAGCTGAAGGCAGAGGCTTCAACCCACTGAGCCACTAGCCCATACAATCATTTTAAAGAAAGGCATGACAAGGTGATGAATATTGAGGGCACATATTGTGATGAGCCCTGGGTGTTATACTTAACTAATGAATCACTGAACACGGCATCAAGGACTAATTATGTATTATTCAGTGGCTAACTAAATATATTAAAAAAAAGATGTCCTACAGGAAAAAATAATAAAATAAAATAAAATAATTAGTTTAATTACTTAAAGTGAATGGATCCCTGAAAATTGTATTTTGTAAGTGTCAAATATGCCAAATGATTTGTCATGAAATTTATAATCATTAATAACTATTTTTAGATTAAAAAAAGAAAGGGATGAGAGACAGGGTTTCAAATAGTCAGGTTAGAAAACAGACCAATTCTTCAGTGTGATTATTTGCAATGACATCTGTATTGAGTGCCTCACAGCTTCCTGGGCCACTCTTTCACTCCAGCCATGGAAGCAGTAGCCGGTGGTGTACAGCTGCAGCAGGATAGGCTTGCCTCAGCTGCACAGTGACGTCAGGCCTCCACGGAGGGGAGGCTGAAATTCAGTCAGCTGGAGCTCGTGCTGTGGGACAAATGAAACAAGGAAGCAGGAAAGGGATGCCAAGGGTGGTTGCAATTTTTTTTTAAGATTTTATTTCTTTGCCAGAGACAGAGAGAGCACAAGCTGGGGCAGAAGGAGGAGCAGGCACCCCACTGAGCAGGGAGCTCGACATGGGACTCGATCCCAGGACCCCAGGATCATGACCTGAGCCACAGGCAGACACTCCACAGACTGAGCCCCCCAAGCGCCCCTGCAATTTTTAATAAGGTGGTCAATGAAGACCTCCTTGGGAGGAGAGTATCACAACAAAGGCCTGAATGGAGTGGGAGCGTGAGCCTCCCGGGCACAGGAAACAGAGTGCAGAAGCTCTAAAGCAAGCAGCGTGGCTGGAATGTTCACTGGGACCAAAGAAGCCAGTGTTCTTGGACAGAAGCCAAAGAGGCAGAAACAGGAGAAGAGGGGAAAGGAGTGTCACCAGGATGTAGAGAGCTTCACAGTCCTCTCCAAAGAGGACCATGTGCTCTCTGATGAGCTGGGGACTGAACGGAAAGTTTTGGGAGAAGGACCGACATGATGGGCTGCTGTGGAGACTAGACCGAGAGTGTGCGGGCAAGTGTGGAAGCAGAGACATGTGTTAGGAAACCACGGTAATAATTCAGTCAAGAAACAATAGCTTTGTAAAAGGCGGAAGCGATAGATGCGGGAGATGAGGTAAGGTTTTGGGTATATTTAGAAAGTAGAAGCGAAAAATTTGCTAATAGGCAAGATATGAGATATGAGGACAGAAATGAAGGATCGTTTCAAAGTCTTAACTGAAAGACAGGAGGAAAAACTGCTCTTATCTGAGGTTAGGAAGACTTTGACAGTTGAGATTTGGGGAGGGGGTCAGGTTTTGGGTATAATGCGTTTGCTAGAATACAACCAAATGGAAATATGAATTGGGCAGGGCAGGGTGGATATGTGTCAGCAGTGTAGGAGAGTGCCCGGGAAGAGTCATAAGTTCAGGAGTCATCGTCACATAGAGGGGACTTAGAGTCACAAAGCTGGCTCAGTTTTATGGTGTGTGTGGTGTGTGCAGGGAGAAACGAGAGGAGGCCTGGGGACCGAGTTCTGGGTCACTCTAATGTGCAGATGTTGGGGAACTAATGAGAAACTTGCAAAGGAGCCAGGAAGGAGTGGACACTGAGGTCCAGGGCAACTGGGGAAGTGTGAAATCTTGGCAGCCAGATGGAGAAAGAGTTTGAACAGTGTCAAGCCCTGAAGGGAGGTGTGGGTGAGGACAGAATTAGCCTGCGATTTAACGATGCAGAGGTCACTGGGGACACCACACAGCTGTGTCAGTGCAGTGATGGGGGCAAAACTCAGAGAGAGCTCAAGAGAAAGAAAGAGGAAACTTAAGAACCATGAATACTGTGAATGCAAACAGCTTCTAAAAGGGAGACCAGAGGGGACTTGGAGCTGGAGGGGGTCTGTGAGGTCAAGAGAAGGATTCTTTTGTTACTATCGGAGCCATGATGGCATGCATATAAGCTGTTAGAAACTATCTGGTGGAGAGGGGAAATTGGAGAAGAGAAAGAAGTGCAGGAGTTCTGGTCTTGACTAGGTGAGCAATCATGTGACCCAGAGGACAAGAGACCTTAGAGAGAAGCAAGTTTGTGCAAGATGGCAGGCTGATGGGAAGCTTGCAAGACTGTGTGTGCAAGGAGGCAGAGAGGTGGCCAGGTGATGCAAGCTGCAGGGGTTCCTTTTTCATGGTTTCTCTTTCCTGTTAAGTAGGAAGCAAGGTCAACAGCTGAAGCCAAGGTTCGAGGGAGGTGTTGGGCAGACGAGGCTAGAGAAGTGGATTCTACATGGTCCTCTAGGCGTGGGGAACAGATTGGGTGAATGGATGTGGTTTCTGAGCAACGCTGAGGGCCTGGTTAACAGAGGTGCACATACATGCATTTAAAGCTTGTGCTTTTCCAAGCCTTTTCAGCTGGGTGGAAGAGCAGAGAGTTGGACTTAACCAGGATGGGTTTTGTCTGTCCAGTATGCTAAAATGGGAGACATGCACAGGGACGGAGGGTATACGCAAGGGAGGATTTTCATGATAGCAGAGGTTTTATGCTAGAGAAAGTCATGGTTTCTTTCAAATAAATTCCCTCCTATGACCTCAGCCTTTCTACGAAAGGTACAGCCTCTTCTTCATCAAACTTTGGAATTCCAGAATCATTTCATATTTTCTTTCCTCTCCCTATTCAGTTACACCAACCACCAGGCAGCCACTGTCGTGTCATTCCCACCAGTGTCACCGTCACAGAAGCTAAGTGTAGGAGCAGACCATACACGGGGGGATAGGGCAGGACAAAGCGGGGAAACAGTCGGGTGTCAGAGTATGGACATTCTAGGAGGCTGAGTTAACTACTATTCTTACATTGGGCAGGCTTCTTCAGAGGGAGCATCCCAGGAGAGTCAGGAGGAAGTTGCATGGTCCTCAGTGAACTTATCTCAGTAATCTGACTTAAAGAGTAACCTCTTTCTCTAAAGAAATTTTATAGGAAAACAACCACATCCATTTCTTTGCATTTTGTCTATGGCTGTTTTTGCACCAACAGCAGAGCAGAACGATTGCAGCAGAAACCGGAGAGCGGCAAAGCCCAAGGTGTTTCCTCTCCAGCCACTTAGTGGAACAAGTTTGCTAACTCCTTCTCTAAACCTGAAAGGAGGTGTCCTCAGTGGGAGCTTCCAGACTGAGCAGTCGTGGCCTTTGCTGGAGAATCAAACCTTGTAACATGTAATGAAAACTACGCTGTTTCCAGAGCACTATCTACAAAAAGATCAAGTTTCTCAGGTTAGAGGGCAGTTCCTACCCCTCATTTCCTCTTTCCAGAATTATTCCCTAACACAATACAAAACACATGAACTGCACCCAGATTTAAACATTAATTTTGGGATGTTTGCCAGACCAGATGGTTAGAAAGCTAAATACCATTGATTTATCTCTTACCCTTTATGAAGCAACGTTAGAGACAATGGACCTTATCAGAACAAATGAGAATAAACAGCAGAATGCAGATCAGAGGAGAATTAAGAACAAATGCTATTGGATTCTATTATGCTATAATTAATTTTGTATATGGAAAAGCACTAATTATTAGCAAATTGTAAACTCCACCAACCAAGCTTTTGCTCGCAGCAGCTGGGCAAGGATGGACTTTCTGTTTCATGAATGTCCCTTTTCCTCGTGTGATACTGTGACCACAATTTGCAGCATCCTGAGAAAGCTCTCTTGCAAATGCAGTTGATCATGCATCGAATACCTTCTGAGCACTTTGCATACTTCAAGGGCTGGGGACACGCGATCCCTGCAAACGATATTACTAGATAGTGGTGATTTGCACCCAGAACTACAACAATAGTTCTTACTTATTTTGGATCACAGTCCCTTATGAGAATGCGATCAAAGCTACGAATGAATACTTTTTTGAAAAACATGTGCAAAGGCACATATAAACAAAATTTTACATATAATTTCAAAAGGTTATTTTATCTCCCGAAGGTCATTTGTGAAAGTGCATTTGGGGGTTAGCCCTGTTTTTAGGCTCTTTGTGGTATAGGGAAGGCACAACAGAAAGAGTGAGTCAGTGTGTACGTGTGTGCGTGTGTGAGCATGTGCCTGTGTGAGCATGTGTGTGTGTGTGCACATGTGCAAGTGTGCACATGTACAAATGTCTTAGTTTCTTCAGAAGATTAAGCTGGAAACATTTTCTAGGTGGGAGGATTGGTTTACGTAAAAAGTAATGAGACATGATATTGCAGGGGGACTGAGGGAGTCAAGGTAGTTCGGAAAGACGCATCCTGGGGGAGGAAGACGGAGGCCTTGGGGGAAGAGGTTGAACCTTGGCTCATACCAAGTTTTGTGTACTGCACGAGGAGACTTACCTCTTTCCCTTGGGAGAGCGTACATCACTTAGGAGGACACACACCATTGCACGAGGCATTGATGGCAGAACACTCAGAGACCCATATTTGCTTGCTTTGGGCGGTTGTTTATTGCTGATTTTCTCTTTCTTTTTTGTGTGTGAAATAAAGTATACACTACTAAACAAGGATCTTTCTGTATATCTTCCCATGGTGTTTAATTTTGTAGCAGTCTTGCTAGGTAGATTTTATTTTACCTCTTTCATTCACAAAAGCACCGAGATCCAGGGAGGTGACTAACCTGCTCAAGCCCAAGCGGCTGGAATCATCCTTTTTTTGTGACTCCAACTTCTATACTTTCTCCTCTAGGCTCAAGATACTGAGCCAAGTTAAAAAAAAAAATTAAAGAATAACTGATCATTTCTGGCTGATGTAGAATATTCCCTTAGAGTAAATCAGAGTATTAATTAAAACCATACTTTTTATTACGGATTTTTATTTAGTAGTTTTCCTTAGACCAAGAATTTTGGAGGGTATAAGCCTTATTTCTATGTGTTAGTGACCCTTCACTCCTACCTACCCTTATTTTGGTTTTCACATTAGCAAAGAGAGAGCTGGAAGAAGGCTTATCGCCGGTGTTGAACTGAGTAAACCGGGCGGACCGGAAAGGCTTGGCAGGGCTAAGAACCTGGATTACAAGGCACTGGGAATTCCTCCAAGACAAGAATTCCAAGCAACAGAAAATGTGCATCATAAAGAGAATTACACATTGGGAATTTTAAAAAATGTCTTCAGCCTTCTCCAGAGGTGGCAAAAATACATAAATACATAAAGTGGAAGTGGAGAAGGTACTAGAGACTTCGCAGATAGTCCTCTCCTGGGTCAAGTGTGGCTTGAATTCTCCCTGTGAACTTTGCTTTCGGGCATAAGAGTTTATTGCTAGAAAACCTTTCCAAAATTTAAGCCAGTGAACAGCTTAACTGCTATTGAGAACCACAGGCCAATTAAAGAAGGGAAATGGTAAGAAGGGGACGGTGTCCCGGAAATCTGGGTTGTGATCAGGTTTCGAGCACTGGGCCGTCAGGAGATCAGGCTTAGGTGTGGCGCTTTCGCATCAGATGAGTCCAATGGAAATAGTCAAAGTCCAACCGAAAAAGCAAAGACGATGATCGAAGATGCCAAATGGGCGGCTTTGTAACTTAGTGAGATAATTTATAATGAGACATTGAATCATATTCTCAAGAAAGGGGAAAACATTGTCAAAACCACCTCCCAGTGTTGCCTCAAAGACGGGGAACCATTTCTGGCACAGAACACGCAGAGCGCGTGGGGCACTGTCCGCCTGTCATGCCCCTCGGAAGGACAAACAGCCTCTAACCCTGTTAACACGGAGCCGGTCAAGTCACAGCTCTGGTTCTGTGGGAGTTTCTGGGACCTCTCTGGCATGCTTCCCCTCAGCTGGGTCGTAAGCGCGGTCCCTTTTCACAGCCTTGCCTCATCTCTTCGGAGCCCCGCCAGGTGGAGAGGGAACAGCTGGAAAGGGATGAGCATGAAGAGCCCCAAGGATCCCACAGAGGGTCCGGAAACCCTGCATCAAGGGACCCCGAGGACCCTGAGGGCACTTTCTTTCAGCACAAGGACAGTGTAAGTACAGATAACAAAGTGCAAGCTGAGAGCATGACCACTTTGTAGGGCAACAGACATTGGTAACAGGGCTAAAAGTTTTGTATGTTTTTTTCACATTTGGTAATAGGACGACAGACATATTTACTGAAGCCCAGGAACAGATGCTCATGATACAGCAGGGCAGTCAGCCCCACAGCAAAGATATAAAGTCCCACTGTGTCTCCACAATTGAAATATGTATTTTAAAGTTCCTTCGAATCCTTCCGTGTCACTGCTCACATTGTGGCTAATTAAAAAAAAAAATCTGTCTCTAAAATGACTCTTCTGTACCGTAGATAGGTCCATAACGTGAATTCAAATTATTTTAAGGGAGTATTGATAAGGTCCAGTGTCGACCAGCTCCCCGAAAAGAACCGAGGACACTCAGGATAATGCAAGTCACACGGCGAGGTTTATGGCCAGCTAGCTGGGGTCCAAGTATCTGCCCGGCACAGCGGGTTTCAACGAGGACCCCGAATGCAAGGCTCTAGGGGTTTATATACGTTTCAAACAGCAAACATGAGTCACAGTAATTTTCCACAGCCCTCGCGGTTACACACAGTTCACGAGTCAGCCGCCCGTAACCTGGCTGGGTAAGATACAATTCCAAACTTCCAGGAACTGAAGCAGGATGCACACTTGGTTTCTTAACGTAACTGCCCACATTCTGTTTCGTCCCGGTGAGTAGAGGCCTAAGTCACCTTATAGAGGGGGTTATAGAACCTGTTATGGCTGCCCTTAGGCTAAGCAGGCCCCAACAGTATCAGTCGTTATCATTCAATCTTATCTCATTCCTCTCAATTGAAAGACATTACTACTAATGCAAATCTCGGAGAGATACGAAGCAATTTCCCCCTCTATTTTGGTTCTTTGAATGATTTTCATTGCTGCTTCGTGATTTACAAGCTGGGTGTTATTGTGGAGCTCTTCAATCTGCCTGTGCCTCTGGAATTGCAGCTCTGAAATGGAGGTAACATCAGGATCCAGCGGACACAGTTGTTCGAGAATTAAATGGAATAATATATGGAAAGTGCTTAGCAAAATGCTGGAACATAGAAAATGCTCAGTAAGTGGAGGCTATCATCAGCTTTATCATCACCATCATTATGCATTTAAAGCCAGGTTAGTCAAGAATACAGTGATTTTAATGATGCATTTTATGTTTGAAGATAGCATATAACTTCTGATTGTTAACTTTACGTAATTATTGCTAATGTCCAACTTGAAAACGTACAAAGAAATTTCAGCACCCTCCCAATTTGCTTGATAAGGGTGTCCTATATACATAGGAAAGTTTTTTTTTAGTTTTTTCAAATTCTAAATATAGCCAGATTTAATTTTCAGGCCTGATAATGTTGAGTTTGTGACAAATCTGAAGGATTAAATTTTGCTAATAATCATTTGCATTATATATTTTGTCTAATCTTTAAACCAAATACACCAGCACAGAATCTGTGATGTTTTGGAGTTTGTTTACTCAATGAAAACATGGAAACACTTGTAGGCCAATGCAGAATGCTGAAAAAATGTGCCACGCAGAGCAAGTTGGAAGCAATGTTTGTGAACCTCAGACTCGTCTTGTTTGCTGTATTTTAGGGCACCAGATTCCCAAGCTTTATTGAGAAATGTTCAGAGATGAGTGGAAAGTGTTGAAATCAGAAAAGATGTGCGTCAGTGCCTATCTGCCACAGCACGGAGACCGCCCTTTGCTTAAAGGCCAGCCAAGCATTGTCTCGGGTCTGCATGTTCGTGTCCCAGGGACGTAACTGGGAGTGTCAGGCTGACATCCTTCTAGAATTGGCTACATCATGTGCTGGGTTGTTTTAGATCTAGCTATAAGAACAGTCTCCAGGAGTAGGATCAGAAGTAATGAGAATAAAGTGCCCCCATAAGTTAGTGTTCTAAAAGCTTCACCTCTAATTTAATTGAAGTGGGTCCTCATGCAATAAACGAGTGTTTCCCAGGTTCCTGCGTACACATGTAATGCTTCAAGCTGGGTAAGACTATCATGTTTCAGAAGTTCTTCCATTCTGGCTTACCACCACATTAGGTTTCCTAGTAGTCACTTGTCTTAGACCTTCTCTGAAGGCAGATTCTAAGGCAAAGGCTTTTGTGTCGCTAGTGTACCTGTGAACTGCTGGAAAGCAAAAAGCAAATGAGACCAGAAAGCAGGATGTGGAGGATTGAGCAGGAAGGAGGAAAGGTCAACCTAGGGATGAATGACAAGGTTGGCCACCCCAGTGGCGCTCAGTTCTGTGCTGCTTTTGTTTTTTCTAAAGAGCCTTACGGTAGCTTTACGGTAGGTGTTTCAGAATTGAGCAGCTAGGTACCAAAATGGCAGGCGCATCCTTTAGCTCCCGGCCCCCATTGGCCAAGGGAACCATACTGAGGCTCCTTTGCACTTCTGAATGTATTGCACTTCTGAATGTAGGTCCTTACGTATTTCCCATGCAGGTGCATCAAAACAAAACCAAACAAAGAGCAAAAAACAAAACAAAAACAAAAAACCCAGGCAGAAGTTGAGAGATACTTAACACAGGCCTGAATCAAATGCTCTCGGTTGTACCTGCGGGAAACTGGGTGAAGCCTTCAACGGAGCAGGCCACACCGCAGTCCTGGAGGAGGTCACGGAGAGGGTTTGAGGCAGAACCCAGGGAATATCTGCTATTGTCCCTCGCCGTCTACCTCTCGGTTCCTGTCATTCTCATTGCAAGTCCCCTTCAAGGCGGTGGGCGAATCTGAGAGGACGTAATGAAAGAAGGTTAGTTGAATGAGCTATAATCCTCACTGCTTGGACCTAAGTCCTAAGGCTATAATCAATATTTTCTTTCCTCCACTGTGTATTCTGAATTTCTATTATATTTGGCTAGTAGGATGGTCTAACTGTGTGCCCAGTGGAGTGACTCCAGACCTTTATCCGCAGCAGTCTGAAGCTCTAGCTGCCTGGCCCTTGTTGGGCTGTGGCTGTTCTTCCTGCTGATGCTTAGTTACCACTAAGTGTTGAAGCACATCCCAGGGAGTCTCCTTTTTTTCCAGATATATTCCCCCATGTCCCCCGTGCAGAGCAGCAGTTCTAACTCTCCTGTGGCAATTAAGGTCAATTATTATCCCCTGTGGACCCATTCTTGGCTTATTGACTCTCTGCCATGATAAGCTCAACATGACCAGATGGTTCAAGTATTCTAGAATGTTCACAGTGTGCCCCGGGAAAGAGGACTAAGTGTAACATAACTGAAAGTGATGGTGACAAGAAGCGTGAATTCTGAAGGTGTGTCCCCAGGAGTGATGGTGAGAAGTACCAACCCTGCTTCCACCCTTGGTTCTCAAGCTTGTCTGTCTGATGTACTGGGGACACAGAACAAGAGATGAGCCATGGGTTCAGAATATAAGCCACATTCTGGAGAACGGCACCCCACAGGATGATGGACCCGAGCTGGACCCTTTGCCAAACCCTCCTACGATTCTGCTCCCTGGGTAGCTGTTCTATTCCAGCTGATTGCTTAGGTTGTAAGTCTAAAGGGTTCCAGGGATATGTGTGTATTCTTTTATCTCTTTTGCGGTAAGGTTGGTCTGTCTTCTCAGGATGAAGCAGATAGAAGAGGGAAAATATACAACAGATACACGTGCAACTTTCTATTCAACTTCAGTAGTGATTTTGTTGTGGATGCAACCGGTAAAGGTAACAAATTCATTTTGCAAAGTATTCAGTAAATCCAAAGTGTGTTGCAAAAGTTATGGTTGTTTACAGGATCACAGGGTAGGGAATTTTGCTAAGAAAGCCATGCACACTGGTGAAGAGCTGTTTATGTGATTACAGATACAGCCAGGCTGATGCCCTGAAGTGTGTGGCATGAAAAGAGAAACATTGATGTCTGCTACGCCTTCCTCACTCTCCTCCATTCTGGAATTTAGCCGAAGTTTTGGCCTTAGCTTCAGGTACGTCGAGTACTACGGGCAATTTAAAAAAAGGAGATGCAATTTGAAATTCTGAATTTGCAAAGTACTGGAAGAATAATTTATAGTAATGAGTTTAAAAACCAACTTTTTATTGCCTTCTCACTAGTGCCAAAGTGTTTTGTATCAGCGAATTTTTGCAATAATGCAGTATAGTACATTTTTAAACCTTGAATAAAGAATAAACTTTAAGAAAAGGGCAGTGTGTGTACAGACCCTGGGGAAGTCACAGCCCAAGTGTGAGGAGCCAGGAGAATAATGAGAAGTAGGTCTGTGCTGCTGCCGGACTCAGAAGTGAGCACTGTTGTAACTCACCAAGAACCCTAAGCAACAACTGGGCTCTAAGGACCATGTTCTGTGTTTAAGAACATAAGCTTCAAGAGGCTGGAGGCGAGTGTGTGATATTCCTCCTTTCTGTCTTGAAAACCATGCAGTTTATTACAAAGATGTCTTGGGTTTTGGGCACTTCTCCACGGGGAAAGGAACTTCCTTAGGTACCACAGATGACACATTTTATGCTCAGTTAGTAATGGGTGTGTCTCCATCCCTGGGCAGAATGGGATATTGGAACCGAATGCTTCAGTGACATCAGTGAAGGTGAAAATGAGGAAAATAGGACATTAGATCTATAAGAGAAACATGTCGTCCGGTTTCCAGACCAGATTGAAGCTTCTTCTATGGAGTACTCATAAGCGGAGCCTGACTTAACTCTGGCCCCCGTGGGAAGGAAGAGCTGCCCACAAGACATGTCTGCTCACCGTACAGGGCCAGACCTCAATGCCAAGGAGCATGTACTGTATTTCACCCTACCTGTGAACTGTTATAAGCATGTGTGACTCATTTTTAAATGTAAAAGCAACACCTGTTACTGTGAGGGAATGTTGCATGTGATATCATGGTTGGTTCATGCGTTAGGTAAACACTTTAATAACAGTGCTGGAGGAATTCTGTGGATATGAAAGAAAAACCCTGGTGTCAAGTCTGGTAAGGATGATTCAGGAGGGATGAGGGCCAATGGAATGGAATTGAAATCAGGTGGGTGGTGATTCTCCTCAATGATGGTGCCACATTGCTGCTGGTGTAGGGCATTCAGTAGTGATAGTAGCTAGATCATTCTGGATGAGAGGGAGCCCAGGCTACATAGTATATATAGAGCCTTTATCTCTGGCACAATGGCCACACCATTTGTAAATCATCGTGCCCGCACCACTGAGATGATTGACGGTTACAACATGGGTCATCTTGGCCAGTGGTTGTTGATTGCCTCTTTCGTATTGAATCCCCTTCAGCAGGTACTAATGTGAGCCATGAAAATTTGCATACTCCATCTACTTCCATTGTTCCATCTACTCTACAGACTTCCTTGCCTCTGATTTTTGATTATTATTTGTTCAAGCACAGGAGTCAAGGTAACTCATAACTCAATCACAATCCCCTCCACGCATGGTAAACAATAAACTGTACTGCTCATAATTTTTAACATTGGTAGAATCTCCTTAACCACAGTCTTTTGGGACCACCTCTGAGCAAGGCTATGGTGTGGCAGCTGTACATTTCTGGCTAGTCACAACGTTTACGTATTGCCATATGTGGACTAGACCTGAACTTTTCCTTCTCCGTCAGTTGGTCATAATTGTTTCGGGTTGGGTGTCCCAGGAAGCAGACTCTGTTTGACATGCAAGAGGTTTATCAGTTTGTGCTCTTGAGAACAGTATCTGTGGAAGGGAGACCGAGGGAGCAGGACTGGGCAGACAGAGAACTGAGCTATGACACAGTGTCTGTGGAATGCCTTAGGGCTCTGAAGAGAAGTCTGAAGGCCAGAAGATTCTTGAGAGCTGTCCTAAGCTGGGACTAAAGGACCAGATCTTTAAATCCCTTTAGCAGTGGTCACAAAATGTAGACTACCCAAGAAGAGAAGTAATCCTGTGACTTACTCCATAACTGGAAGCCTCTATCTCTCTATTCCCTTCACCCATTTTGCTCAATCCCCTACCTTCTCCCCTCTGGCAACCATCTGTTTGTTCTCTGTATTTATAGTTCTGATTCTGCTTTTTTGTTTATTAATTTCTTTAGACTCTATTTACGAATGGAATCATATGGTATTTGTTTTTCTCATTCTGACTTATTTTACTTAGCATAATACCCTCTAAGTCTATCCATGCTGTCTCACATGGCATGAGCTCATTCTTTTTATGGATGTGTAATATTCTGTCATATATATAGACCACATTTTCCTTATCTGTCTGTTGATGGACACCTAAGTTGCTTCCACGTCTTGGCTGTTGTAAATAATGCTGCAATTAACATAGAGTGCATATATCTTTTTGAGTTAGTGGTTTTGTGTTCCTTTGGTAAATACCCAATAGTGGAATTATTGGATCACATGGTATTTTTATATTTAATTTTTTGAAGAACCTCCTAACTGTTTTCCATGGTGGTGACACCAGTTTACATTCCCACCCACAGAACGTGAGAGTTCCGTTTCTCCCCATCCTCACCAAGAGTTGTTGTTTCTTGTCTTCTTGCTTTTAGCCATTCTAGCAGATATGAGGTGATATATCACTGTGGTTTTGATAAGCATTTCCCTGATGGTTAGTGATGTTGAGCATCATTTTATGTGTCTGTTGGTTAATGATCTATTTTAATAGTTGACAACTGTAAGTGAATTCTCCTAATGTCTACATTTAGCTGTTGATTGATTGATTGATATAGATGTTAGAATTTATACATAAATTGTACATATGTAAAACACATATATATTTTATATATAACATATAAAGTAGATGTATAATAACATGTAAACTATATATATTTCCAATATATTATATATACTGGTTTCAAAGTATGAAAACTTGAGAGAAAGGTAACTAAATTACATAGACTATTCTTATCTCAAATCTGCAGGATTATGTGGTGGTTAAAAAAATGGTTCGAATATCTTCCCATCAAAATTTGGAGTCTAAGTTCCTTGCCATCGAATGTGGACTGGCTTTAGCGACTCTTGTAATTAAAAGAATGTACCAGATGTGAGCTATGTAACTTCAAGGCCAGATCAGAAAAGACCATGAATGTTCCAACTGGCTTTCCTGGGAGGTTTGCTCTGGGAGAAGTCAGAAACCATGTAGTAAGTTTGACTATTTTGATATCTCTATGTTGGAGAAGACACAAGTAGACACTCTAGCAGTAGCCCAGCTAAGTCACCAGCCTACAATCAACAATAAGTGTCAGCATTTGAGCAAGCCGTCTTTGACATCCAGCCCATGTAGACTTTCAGATGACAGTAGCCCCAGCCAACATTTGAGTGCAACCTTATCAGAGACCTTTAAAGTGAATGACCCAGTGAATATCTAACCAATACCTGGAGAACAAAGTAAAATATTTGCTCCCATAATTTTGGGGTAATTTGTTAGGCAGCAAAAACAATTGATTACTATGTGCCACCTACTCAGCTCTGTGCATTACCTCAATCAACTCCCTTAATTTTGTCTATACTGAGAAGTGAATGTTATTGCAGTATAGAGATAAGGAAAATGAGTTTTAGAGAGGTTAACACTCTCATAATGTCATCCAGCTAGGAAGACGTGAGACAGAACCCAGGTCTGCCTGACTAACTGAAACCTGAAAAATAAGATCAAAAGAACCTTAAATTTGTAGAGTAAGGCCTATTCTTCAAGCAGCAAAAAAAGGGGAAAAAAAATTGGCAGCATATTTGAGATCAATTGAATTAGAAATACCCGCATTCAAATAAAATAATGAAAACACTTTCTAGAGTTCAGAATGTGCAGGCTGGAAATGAAAATTTTGGATGAGAGGGCCCTAGTGAAAAACAAATTTAACTATTACCATATGAACATTGTTGCCTGAATAGTGATGATGCCAAATGGCTGAGCAAAAGGTATTGGAAATAATCTGTAACAACTTTTGTAAAGATGTTTTGGCATGAAAGTGTACAGCAGTTTCATTTTGAAATACTGAAAAGCATGAGAGAAAACATAATTAGTATCCATAAAAAGTGAATAATTAGAGTGCTTTGCTTTAAATGACCTTTGATGAAATTCTATTTCTTCAATATACCATTACCCGTTTAACCTAACATAAAAAAGGAGAAATGATTTTCTTTACTTTTCATCCTTTTATGGGTCTGCCATCAAATGAGAATATCAAACCTGAACTGCTGTGTCACACACCAAGACCAAGGCACCATAATTCACTATAATTATGCTTGTTCATTCCCAAGACTAAACATATTTTTAAATTGGTTCTGATTGTGTATGTGACTTGTAATTTAGACCAACCCACCATTTTCCATTTCTATTCTGTTGGACTCACCGTTTTGTACATCTTCACTCTACAATATTGGCAAAGAAACTTTTCATCACTAAGTAGTCCCTTTGTCCCTTCACTGCTTTGATTGTTCTAGTGTCTTCTTCAAATGTTTGCTTTTTCCTTGATTAGTATTTGGTATTTGGGGAATAGGTTGGATACATCCATGAGAATCTGCTTTGTTTGATCCATGGTTCTCAAATATTTGTGTGCTCAAGAATCACCTGTGGAATGAGTGATACAAACAAACAAACAAAAAACAAACATTGCCAGAGATTCTGATTGGAAGGCTGTGGGGTGGGGCCAAGGGATCCACATTTGTAAGGAAGGTTCTGGAAATTTCTTTTTTTTTATTTTTAAAGATTTGATGTCTCCATTTGTCAGAGAAAGACAGAGAGGACTTGCAAGTGCACCGTGAGCAGGGGAGCAGCTGGCAGAGGGAGAAGCAGGCTCCCTGCTGAGCCAGGAGCCTGAGGCAAGACTTGATCCCAGGACTTTGGGGTCATGACCTGAGCTGAAGGCAGGCCCTTAACCAATGAGCCACCCAGGTGCCCCTCTAGAAATTTCTTTTGCAAATAGTCTGAATATCATCTTTGGATACACACTGTCCTAAGTATTACGGCAGTAATTTTAGTAACTGCTGTCAGATTGTAGGATGCCATTTACCACAAACTGATCAGTGTATAGGCCTCATCCATATAGTTTTTAAAAATAAGAAAATGAAAAACATCCGTACTTTAAAAATATTACTTAAAATAAATAATTAAACCCTTAAAGTAAAAACAAAAATATTTATTATAACTATTTGGAATCACTGCTAAAAACAGTTTTATCACACCTTAAAGGTATACAACAAATTAATACGAATATTTACTTTATAATACTTATCATAATTATATAGAATGTGTACTATATCATAATTATCTAAGACCATTAACATTTATAATTATCAGGTAAAATAATCATTGTTTAATTTAATTTTGCTCTCTGGCTCAAAGTTTCCATGAGAATTTGCAAATAATGAGAAGTAGCCAATGCTGGAATGGTTACATAGAGGTTGCCTGGTGCTCTGGAGCTGGTTGGTTATTTGTTTGTGTACTCTTTTGTCTCTAAGTGTCAAAGGTTGATATAAAGCCTATGGATGCTCCTAATGATTTAATTGCTCTTAGACCTGATTTATCTTTACCAATGTACTCTTATACTTCAGGCTATTTACCTCCAGTGTTTCTACATAGAGTTTTTCCTCATGATCTACAAAATTGTCACATCTTATCTCAAGATGATCAACTGAAATTAAAAAAGGAAAGAACAAGGCCATTAAAATTTCCTCCACCATAATTCACTTTCATGTTAATTCAGCAATAAACCTACCAAATAATCTCTATTATCAGATACTACCTCAGTCCTCAGAATATAAAATAACACAAGGCAGCGGCTAAGATACCTGTTCTAATGAGCCTCTGGGCTTCAAAATTGCAAGTTACCTTAGTATTTTTCTGAAGTAATTATTTCTCTTCTGTATCCCCTCTTTGCTATTAAACTAGTTAGTGTTACATATGAACAGAGGGAGCTTGAAATCTGTATTTTCAAAGACTCTATTCAAAACCCATCTCACCAATGAATCATAATGGGAAATAACAACAATTTCCTTATAAAATCAGGATAATAATATTTAATTCACAGAATTTTTAAAAAGCATTTCAAAATTCTCAGATAAAATAAGATAACATGGAGGCTCTACATCCAGCATGATCGTATGAGTTCTGTGGACCTGCTTCCCGGCAAAACTAATGAAAAATATTTAAAAACAACCATTAATGAAGAAATATTTATTCAGGAAAATCTACTACAACTTGATAAGAATAATGAGGTTGGTGGTTTTTGAACCAAGAGCCACTCCCTCCTGTGCTCTCCCCTCTAAGCCACATGGAAATTCCACTCTAGACTCGGACAGTTAAGGACACAGGCTCCCTTTCACTCGAGCTCCTAGTCAGAGGCCTATTTCCCCGAAAGGGCAGGACAGCAGTGCTTCTCACTCTGCTCCCAGCCATCTGTTGCTCAGGCTAAGTCCTGGGTCAGTATGACTGACAAGTAGGGGTTCCTTTCTTCCACTCTGCTCTTGCTCATGAAACAGAGACTCTACCTTGGGTACAGCACCACTGAGAATCCTGAAGCTTTCATTTTCCGGGTTTGCCATGCTGAGAAAGGCAGGCTGAGATACTCTCTGCCCCTTTCACTCAGTGCTCAGCTACTAAAGCATATGTCTCAGAGAGAAACCTGACCATTGTTCCCACACCCAGCTCTAGAATTATCACTAATGTATTTTGCCTAGAGGGAGAATCGGGACATGATAGAACTTTGAGTAGTCTCTTCCCAAAGGAACTGACTTCATTTGCAACAGAATGTGGAAAAAGTTAAGCAGAAAGGTTGCTTTCAAAATTAGTGAGGGTTGTAGAGACTAACAATTGATAAAAGATTGGTAGATTCTTTGGGGATATAGGCAAAATTGATGGCTAGCTAGTTTGCCAAAGAGAGCCAGGGAACAAGACAGCTGGGAGGAACATTCCTTGGGCGAGACCAAATCTTAAACACAAGCCTTAGGAGCTATCCCTTCAAAGGATCCCAAATTTGACTGGATCTGTTAAACAGCCCATGCCCGAGGACACTCCCGAAAACAATGAAGCCATTCGTGGTCAATTATTGTAGCTAGATGTCTGCAGAGAAAAAGAGGTCAAAGAGAGTCCTACCAAAAGGCGGGGGTTGGGGGGAGTAGGAGGGTGGGGAAGGGGGTGGTGAGTGGTGGGCGGACTGTGGGCTCTTCACAGCTGTATGCCTTGAACAGCACCAGAGCCTTCACAGAGTAGTGGGTGTGGGTGGGGGAGCGTTGGCAACATACTTCACTAAAATAGTCCAGCTAGTCATTAAACAAATAATAATAATAATAACAACCCCAATAACAATGACAAGCCGTGGAGGGGAGGGCCCAGTACCAGAGTTGCTGCAGTATATTATCTGTAATGCCATTCCGAACAAAAGAGTGTGACACATGCAAAGTATTGAGAACATATGATCCATACGTAGGGAAAAAAAGTAGACCGTGGGAATGACTAGATGTCTAATTTATCAAAGACTTTAAAGTAACTATTACAAATACTTTCAAGGAACGAGAGGAGAGCATGTTTAAAGAAACAAAGACAAATTATTATGACAATGTTGCAACAAATAGTATCTATAAGGAGATAGAAATTATTTAAGAAAAGAACCAAATGAAACTTCTGATGTTGAACATTTCAGTAACTGAAATGATAAATTCGACTCAATAGTCGATTTGAACAAACAGGAGAAATAATTAACAAACTCAAAAATGGATAGAGATTATGCAATCTGAAGAGCAGAGAGAAAAAGGTGAAGAAAAATAAACACACTCAGAGAAATAGGAGACACTCCTAAGTACACCAACAGACAATAGTGTGAATACCAGAAACAGAAGAGAGAGAGGAAAGAGAAAAAAAAAATGGAGATAATAGTTGAAAATGTGCCAAATTTCTTAGACGACATTTATCTATACATCCAGGAAAACATTAATTTCCACATCAACAAACTCCATAGATCCACAGACCAGTCACAGTCACAGTAAAAATGCTGAAAGACAAAGGCAAGGAGAAAATCTTGAAAGCAGGAAAAGAAAAATGATTCATCGTTGCAAGAAAACTCCACTAAGATTAACAGGTAAATTCTCTCTCCCAAATTCTGGGAGGCCAGAAGGTAGCGGGGTAAAAAATCCAATGTGCTCAGTGAAGAACTGTCAACCAAGAATCCTGCATTCAGAAAAGCTGTCTTCCAAAAATGAAAGTAGAAAAAAGACATTAAGAGATAATCTAAAGGGCACCTGGGTGGCTCATTCTTTAGGCATCTGCCTTTGGCTCAGGTCTTGATCCCAGGGTCTTGGGATCAAGCCCTGCATCAGGCTCCCTGCTCAGTGGGAAGCCTGCTTCTCCCTCTCCCACTCCCCCTGCTTGTATTCCCTTTCTTATTCTCTCTCTGTCAAATAAAAAATAAAATCTTAAATAAAGAGAGAGAGAGAGAGATAAGCCAAAAGTCGAAGAATATATTATTCACAGATCTACCTTTGAGAAATACTAAAAGAAGTTTTTCAGGCTAAAAGCAAGCAATCTTATTTTTTTCAAATCCACACACAAAGCAAAGAACATCTACAAAAGTTATTATGAAATGATGAAAGAGTGTAATGTATGTTTCCCCTCTTCTCTTAGCTGTGTTAAAAACCAATTGTATAAAACAAAACAAAATGCATATAGTGAATTGTTGAGCCTGTGACCTAGAGAAATGTAATATGTTTGCCATTAACAGTGCAAAAGAGGTAGGAGGGAACACAGCTCAGGGGGATAAGGAAATGACTCCAGAGGGTAGGTCAGACCCACAGAAACAAATGAAATGACAAATGCTGTATATTCTTGGTCTTTCCCATAACCTTTCCTTGCTAAATGTGACACTGACTTTGTATGTTGTTTCTCACCCTCTCTTGGAACCCCAGGTCCTTCCTGCTCTGGTATGTTTTTGTGATGTTAGAGGTAAAGAAAAGGGAACAGAGGACAAGAGGCATGACCCAACAGTCAACAAGAGGTCTCTCTACCTCATTTCCCAAGGGGGGAAGTCAGAGCCAGGGAGGGTAAAAAGTCGTATGTGAGGAAAGAGAAACTAAAGAGGCATGGTTATAGAATCTGATCATAATATTCAATCAATTTAAGCAGAACACTTCAGAACTTATTTTAAAATTAACTTTCATTTTCTGATCTGCTCTTTCGATAGGTATCTCTCTGAGCTACACTGTTCTTAGGGGAAAAGTGCCAGATACATTCTCTACAGCTTTTCTCACACTTGTTTCAAGTCTTTCATTAGTGTTGTTGTTTTTTTTTTTTAATTTTTTTAAGATTTTATTTATTTATTAGAGAGAGAGAGAGAGCACAGGCAGACAGAGAGGCAGGCAGAGGCAGAGGGAGAAGCAGGCTCCCTGCCGAGCAAGGAGCCCGATGTGGGACTGGATCCCAGGACGCTGGGATCATGACCTGAGCCGAAGGCAGCTGCTTAACCAACTGAGCCACCCAGGTGTTCCTAGTGTTGTTGTTTTTTAAAAAATTCTATATCTTAGACATTTCACCACTTGGTTCAAATAGTACTTTCTTTTTCTTTTTAAATTGATAATGCTAATTGGAAACAGTAACTATTATATTATCAATATTAATGATTAACAGTTCCTAGCCAAACAAGAAGTAGTTTTAAATAGAGTAATTGAGTAAGGGACATGCATTTTTGTCCTTTTCCCCGTAAATATCCTGGTGTCTCTGGACTA
>ML100227.1:0-55282 GCA_003697995.1 Taxidea taxus jeffersonii
TTTTTTTTTTTAATTTAAGATTTTATTTATTCATCTGAGAGAGAATGAGAGCGAGCATGAGAGGGGGGAGGGTCAGAAGGAGAAGCAGACTCTCTGCCGAGCAGGGAGCCCGATGCGGGACTCGATCCCGGGACTCCAGGATCATGGCCTGAGCCGAAGGCAGTCGCTTAACCAACTGAGCCACCCAGGCGCCCTCCCGCAAACATTTTCATCGCCCCAAAAGAAAACCCCATACCCGTTAGGTAGGCACACCCTCTTTCCCCCTCCCCACCCTTGGCAATCACCAGGCTACTTCCGGACTCCACCGATTTACCTATTCTGGACAGTTCCTATAACGGAAGCGTACATTTGTGCTTTGCTGTCTGGCTTGTTCACGTAGCGTGTTCGCAGGGTTCATCGCCGCTGTAGCATGTGTCGGTCCTTCATTCCTTCCTGTGGCTGGATAACGCCGCGCTGCATGGAGAGAGGCATTCGGTTTATCCACACCGCCTGTCGCTGGGCACTGGCTTGTCTTCACCTTGGGTTCCTGTGAATGGTGTGGCTCCTCGCTCTCTCGGGCGGCGCGTTCAGATGCTGGGAGCCGGGACGCCTGCGTGGCACAGTGGGTTAAGGGTGTCTGCGCTCTGCTTGAGTCAGGATCCCGGGGTCCTGGGATTGTGCCCCGCCGCAGGCTCCTTGCTCAGCAGAGAGGCTGCTTCTCCCTCTGCCTGCTGCTTTCCCGCTTGTGAGTGCGCTTTCTCTCTCTCTCTGACAAATAAATAAATCCAATCTTAAAAAAAAAAAAATGCTGGGAACCTCCCACCAGCAGCCCGCAGCCAGTATCCGTTCCTTTGCCCTGCCCTGTGGCCTGCTTTCCGACTGCATGGCACCTTAGCCGTTCTTCTGACGTCGGACTTCTGGCTGGTCGGGAGTCGTGTGCATTCTTGTCCTCCTGCAGCGCCCATGTTGCTGAAGGACAGACACTCGGGAGTGGGCTTGCTTGGGAAAGGGTTTGTGCATATTCAACTCTACTGGGTAAATGCCGGCCTGGTTTTCAAAGTGACTATGCAGGGGTGCCTGGCGGCTCAGTCCATGGAGCACGTGACTCTTGATCTCGGGGTTGTGAGTTCGAGCCCCATGTTGGGTGGAGAGCTTACTTAACAACGACAAAAAGGCAAAGCGGCTATACTAACTTATACCCCACCTTTTCTTTTTTCCACACAAACTTTGGCTTCACTTGGGATTTCTGGCTTGTGTGGGGTGAACTATGGTGTCCTTTCTCAGATGGCTAGCCAGTTGTTCTGGGGCCGTTTATGGCAGAGCCTCATCTTGTCCCCTGACTTGAGACGCAGGCTTTCTCCTGTCCTACAGTCTTCTGGGCTGTTGTCCTCCCCTGGCTCTTCTGCTGTGTGTGTGTGCGCTAAGGTTCCATGGTTTCAGTCACCCCTGCTGTATTGACGCCTGGCCTCTTTCCCTCAGTCTGGCCCCTGGCCTCTACCCGGCCCACTCAATATTAGAGCTGGGGAAACTGAGGCAAGGCACAGTTTAGGTTTGGGTCTTTCTTAGGACTTCTTGAGACAGAACCTTGCCCTGTTCCCTTCTCTCCTCCTCAGCCCTGATATCCCACTGACCTCACTTCTTTCCAGCTCAGTGGCTCCCAGTCTCCAGGATAAAATTCCTCTCATGTGGGACGCCTGGGTGGCTCAGTTGGTTAAGCGGCTGCCTTCGGCTCAGGTCATGATCCCAGCGTCCTGGGATCGAGTCCCACATCAGGCTCCTCGCTCGGCAGGGAGCCTGCTCCTCCCTCTGCCTCTGCCTGCCTCTCTGTCTGCCTGTGCTCGCTCTCGCTCTCTCTCTCTGACAAATAAATAAAATCTTTAAAAAAAAAAAAATAAAATTCCTCTCATGTGATCTGTAAGCTGTCTGCAGCCCATCTTGCCTCCCTTTGCATCTGACATTCTGGCCGCACCAGCCTGTGGCTCTGTGACATGTCCGCAGTTCCTCCCGGCCTTCCCCTCCCACATGCTGCTCTTCCCACCCTCCCCTCCCACGCCAATTGGCCCAGGGGTCCGCTCTGTGCCCACAGTCCCTCCGCTTCCCTTGGATGCAGTGCTGGGCCCTCTGCCGCTTGTCTACCATGCCCCAAGGGGTGCTGAGCTGCTCAGGCACAGACATCTGACTTGGCCCTGACCTGAGGCCACCTGCCTGGCCCAGCATGACCCAGGTCCCCCGTGCCCTCCTCCGCCCCTGGCAGGTGCCAATATCGCCTCTGGTGAAGAAGTTGCCATCAAGCTCGAGTGTGTGAAAACGAAGCACCCGCAGCTGCACATCGAAAGCAAGTTCTACAAGATGATGCAGGGAGGAGGTGAGGGCTGGGCCAGGCCTGGGGGCGGGGCTGAGGCCCTCTGGTCCGGGTGTGTGTGTGTGCACGCGTGCAGGGGGCAGTCCCACCCTGACAGCCACATCCCTGGCCCTCAGTGGGAATCCCATCCATCAAGTGGTGCGGAGCGGAGGGGGACTACAATGTGATGGTCATGGAGCTGCTAGGGCCCAGCCTCGAGGACCTCTTCAACTTCTGCTCCCGCAAGTTCAGCCTCAAGACGGTGCTGCTCCTGGCCGACCAGATGGTGAGTCCCCCCACCGGCCCTCCCCAGCCAGGGACCGTGGGCCCTGCTGGGCTTGTGGCTTCCCTTCCAACCTCTTTCCCCACCGGGCACAGGGTACCAGCCCTGCCTCCTGCCTCTGAAGGATGCCACAGCAGGAGGCAGTGACAGGGACATAGGACAGGCTTGGTGCCTGGACCAGGACCAGGGGACCTTGACTGTTGGCTAGAATGGTGAGCTGGGGTTGGGGGGAACATGAAATGCAGATCTTCAGGCCTTCTGGGTTGGGGTCCTGGGGTAGGACCTGGGACTGTGCTCTGGGATGATTATTTTTTAATCTTTAAAGATTTTATTTATTTATTTGATAGACAGAGATCACAAGTAGGTAGAGAGAGGGGGAAGCAGGCTCCCCACTGAGCAGGGAGCCCCATGAGGGCTCAATCCCAGGACCCTGAGATCATGACCTGAGCCAAAGGCCTAGAGGCTCAACCCACTGAGCCACCCAGGCGCCCCTGGGATGATTCTAAAGCTAGTGATCACACAGACCTGGCTCGCACCCCGGTGTGCTGACTCTAGGTATCACTAAGCCTCTGTGAGTGTCTCTCGTCTCAGATGAGAGTCTCCCCTTTGCTGGGCTCTTGCGGAACCAAGGGGGACACCATGCAGCGCCAGGACCAGAGCAGATGCATGCCTTCCGATAAGCAGTCCTTAGATCCTAGCACCCTTTATAAACTCAGGGCAGGAAACCTTTTTAAAAAGAGAAAAACAGAGGATTTGGGACCCGGGATGATACACGGGGCTCCCATTAGGCAGGGTCTGGGTCTGTATGTGTGGCCGGCCCACCAAAAGTCTGCAGACCCCCTGCAGTTTTGGGCTAAGTGTGCGTGTGCAGGGGAGTGTTGTAGGTAGGTAGGTAATACTCAGGAGGTAATACTCAGCCAAGCCAAATGAGGCTGTTTGTTCTCAGAAGCCTGAGACCGACCCAGAGAAGGAATGGACTTGCCAGAGGACGAAGCGTGTGCTTATATGTTAATTTAAGCTTCTGACATAGTGGTGAAAGAAAGGGTCAGTGTGTCTGCTTGACTTTGGTGTCCTTGGCAAGCTAGGGGACAAAGCCTATCTTTTGTCCTCCATCTCTGTCACCACAGCTGAGTTGAGGCTTCACTGGTGCTTCTCCCTGTCCTCCCTTCCCCCACAATCTGATTACCAGAACAACCTTCGACGTGCCTCTCTAACTTCGGCTCCTCTAGTCCGATGGGGCTTAGAGCTGGGCCACAGAGGCTTCCTTGCGGGCCCAGGTGCCTTTCCAGGCTTTGTTTCTAGATCTTACCATTATCTTTCCTACCTTGCTCTCTCCCCACTCCATCTCACAGTAACCTTGGTGAACTCCTCTTTCAGAATTCCTGTCTGTCACTTCCTCCAAGAAGCCGTCTCTGACCTACCCCCTTGAAATCATCTCACACAGCTGCAGAGACAGATCTTTCTCTGCTACGCAAGGCAGGGATCACGGATGTGTGTTTTCTGTCCCTACCGCCCCAGCCCATGGGCCCCACTGCAGGGCCCGGCCCCGACTGCTCGGTAGAAGCACACCCCCAGACCGCTCGCTGAATGCCTTGCTGTCCCCTCCCCCAGATCAGCCGCATCGAGTATATCCACTCCAAGAACTTCATACACCGGGACGTCAAACCTGACAACTTCCTCATGGGGTTGGGGAAGAAGGGCAACCTGGTGTACATCATCGACTTCGGCCTGGCCAAGAAGTACCGGGACGCCCGCACGCACCAGCACATCCCCTACCGGGAAAACAAGAACTTGACCGGCACTGCCCGCTACGCCTCCATCAACACCCACCTGGGTATCGGTGAGTGCGTGAGGCCCATGGGCTAGCGGGCCGGGGCCCTGGCTCTCTGTGGCTGGACGTATTCCCCCCATTGTTGCCACAAAGTCAGGTTTTCCCCTTCAGGACAGCTGTGGCGTGGCCACCACCTTAAGATGCCTGACTTCAGCCCCGCAGCAACCCGGGCGGGGGGTGTCCCGTTTCCATTATGTGGGGGACGCGGGCTCACGGGAGCTTGAGGTACTGGAGTCGGATTTGACCCTGGCCCTGTCTGAGGCCGCGCTTGTGCCTTGTCCCCAGAGCGGGCTGGCAAGGAGGCCCCGGGCTGTCTGCTCTCTAGCTGTTGAATGAGGAGGTGCCTGAGCTGGAGAAACTAGGCCCTGATTGAGTAGGAAAAGCTTGGCCCCACATCTTTTTCTGCAGAAGGGTTACTGTAACCTGTGTCTATGCTGGAGTCGCAGCTAGCCGGCGGGCTGAGGGGGTGCAGGCGGTGCCCCTCAGTTGAGGAGCATGTCCTGGAGGAGGGGGGCCTGGTCCCTGTTGGCCAGGAGCCCCAGCGGACCCCGCCCCTCACCCTGTCCTCGATTCCCTGCAGAGCAAAGCCGTCGCGACGACCTGGAGAGTCTGGGCTATGTGCTCATGTACTTCAACTTGGGCTCCCTGCCCTGGCAGGGCCTCAAAGCGGCCACCAAGCGCCAGAAGTACGAGCGCATCAGTGAGAAGAAGATGTCGACGCCCATCGAGGTCCTCTGCAAAGGCTACCCCTGTGAGTAGCCCCGTGGGGATGGCGGCTGGCTGGGAAACCCCTCAAGGCCTCCCTGAGGGGAAGACAGGGGAAGACCCAGCCCGCACCGGACCCCCACTGCCCCAGCATCAGAGCGTTGGTCACAGGCTGGCTGTCACTGCTCGGACCCCCCCTCTCCCGCCTCATCTCACGAGGGCTTCGAGTAAGAAAAGCTCGTCCTTCCTCGCCCTGTGAGGCTCCTTCACCACCCATGCAGAACAGGCCCCTTCTGACACGTGTGCTCACCACATGTGTGCAGGGTTCCCCCACCGAGCAATTCTTGCGACACTGCTGGGTGTCCTCTAGCTTGACTCCATTTGACACGGTCTGCCTGGAGGCGGTGGGAGATCCCACGGTTCGGGGCTCCATCCCACGAGAGCCACCCCCCACCCCCCAGCCCCAGAGGTCGGTCACAAGTCCGGCTTTCCACCTGTGCTCTGACCAGCTGGCTGTGAGTCTGAGGTTCCCACGCCCCCATCTCCCCCGTCCCCCAGCAGGGATGGATTTGCTAGAGCGGCTCACAGGACTCAGGGAAACTTAAAAGCTCCGTGTGGCCCCTTATGAAAGGCCACGATAAAGAATGTGAATGAACGGCCAGAGGAAGAGATAACATAGCGTGAGGTCTGCAAGGGGCTTGAGCACAGGGACTTCTGTCCCCATGGAGTCAGGGCGTGTCACCCTCCTCTATGGGGATGTGTTCACCAACCTGGAAGCTGTCCAAACCCCATGCTGTTGGGATGTTTATGGAGGCTTCCTCGTGTAGACATAAGTATGTACTAACTGTTTCCAGCTCCTCTCCCTTCTAAAGTGTTTGGGGATGGGTGCTGAAAATTCTAAGCTTCTAAGCATGGTCTTAGGCTTGGTCTTTCTGGTGACTAGCGCCCACCCATCCAGGAGCCATTAGGAGGCCACCCAGAGTCGCCTCATTGGAACAAAAGATGCTCCCAGTGCTGTTAGCATTTAAGGGTTTACGAGGGTTTGAGGAACTCCCGTACCAGGGACGGGCCAGAGGCCAGTGTGCGTTCTCTGTTCGCCCCGGGGGCTGCCCTGGCCCTGCTTTCCGGAGGAGGAGGTGGAGGTTTGTCTCCTGCGGCTTCAGTCATGTTGGGAGCTCCCCCTGGGCCCTTGACTGTCCTTTGGATTTTATGACAGCTCTTGACCTGCCATCGGCATGCCTCTGCACTCCCCAGAGTGATTGGCAAAAGCAGGTAGAGCTGTGGCCTGCGGCCCTGGGGTGCCCTTGCTGCGAGGGGGCTTACGCTTCTAACTCCCTGCTCTCCACGTTGAGTCTTCAAGGCTCTGCTCACCGGTGTGCAGGGGTTTTAGTGCCGTAAGGAGGACCGTCATTCTGCTCTGTCATCCTCTTGTCCCCGCTGAGACTGAGAGCCTTTGGAGGGACAGTGGGTGGGTAGGGTGATGCGGGGGCGGGGGCCTGGGGAGCCTGGGCCTCACGGCGGCCTTTTCTGTGACCCCTGCCAGCTGAGTTCTCCACATACCTCAACTTCTGCCGCTCCCTGCGGTTCGACGACAAGCCTGACTACTCGTACCTGCGCCAGCTCTTCCGCAACCTCTTCCACCGGCAGGGCTTCTCCTACGACTACGTCTTCGACTGGAACATGCTCAAATTCGTGAGTCACCTGGAGGCCAAGGCGGGCTTGGGGGACTGGACGGGGAAGGCCCCGACTCCTAAGGCCAAAGTGACCCTGTGGCGGGTGGGGCTCCCAAAAAGTGGGGGCTCTGAGCTGGACAGTGCACGCGACCTTGCTGGGCTCCCGGAGTCCCCGCGGTCCTCCCATTCTAGCCTCATCTGTGCTGAGCGCGTGTGCTGCCGCGGGCAGTGGGGCCCAGGCAGGGCACTGCCTCCTGCCAGGCCCAAGAGGACCTGGCCAGGCCTTGAGTCCCTCCTAGGTGCCCTTGGCAGGGCGTGGATGGCGCTGGCGGGCCCCCCGGCTGTCCTGATTGTCGCCTACACTACCCTGCTCTTGCTGTCCTGCACGCCCCAGGCAGCTGCCTTCACCGTGGCCCCTCTGGCCAGCCTGGACCCATTCATTGTGGTTTCTTTCTTCCTGGTCATGGGACCCTGGGTCTTGCTAGGTGGTTGCTCTGTCTCCCTCTTTTAAGGGTTTTGGGGGTCAGGGGCGGTGGGGAGAAGCGTCAGCACGTCAGCGGTGCCCAGAGCTCCGGAATCTGTGAAATCGTGTGTCTTGTTTCACGTCTCTTCTGGAAAAGGGGGCTTCCTCGAGCCAGGCTCAGCCCCGTGACAACGAAGCCATTGCGCTGCCCTGTCCCTGTCCCTGTCCCTGTGCCGGGCCCACGTACTCACCCTCATACTGGTAAGGACCCTCAGAGGCCCGGCCTTTCCAAGATTTACCACTTGGCTGGGCGAGCACAAGAGGCTGAGCCTCTGCTGTGCTCTCTGTCCCTTCCAGGTGCCCGGCGCCCCTGGGCACCCAGGGCCCTCCAGATAGGCCCGTGGAGGAGGTGGAGGAGCTGCCCCCCCAAAACTACTGGCCTGTGGTCTGGACTCCGGGGCCCCAGTTCTGACGTCACCAGATATGTCTGAGCCCATCGGGGCCAGGCCTGAGGAGTTGTCCCTTGGCGTGGTGGGGTGCAGTGGAGAGGGAGTGGTGAAGGCCCTGCCGTGAGATTCTTGGGGATCAATCAGCTGCCTCATGAACCGAGCCTGAAGAAGGGATGATGTTCACTGCCCTGGAGGGCCTGGTGGGAATGGGCACCAGGAGTGGCCTCAGCAAGACCCCAATGGTGGCCTCTGTATTGAACCTGAACTCATTAAACGCCCCCCACCTGTACCGCGCCTCATGCTGGTGTGCTTCTCCTTTCGTGGCGGACTCCAGATGCCCAGGACCTGAGGGCGGCTTCTCCTGGATGTAGAGCTCAGCACCTGGGCTCGAGGCCCTCTTCTCTCTGGGACTTGGGCGGGGACTTGGTACTGTACCTTAAGGAGTCTGACAGAGATCGGGTGGAGAGCCACGGTCCCACAGGCCAGGGGACTCAAGGGGTGGGGGGAGGCAATGGGCAGCGGGGCACCTTCTGACCCAGACCTTCTAGCTGGGAGTGTGGCCCAGGGCCAGGGGCCAGCACTTCTCGCCCAAAGGGCATTCATTGCTCAAGGCATCTGGACGCTGGGCACTGCCCCCATCTGTGTGGAAAGTCATCCCTGGGTCGGCTTCAGGGGTGAGCTGGCCCTTCCCCACAGTGTAGAACGGGATTTACGTTGCCTTGGGGCTTGCGCCATGCAATACGGTAGCCAGTGGCTACATCTGGCTAATTTTTAATTAATTAAAATTAACCAAAACTGAAAACGTAGCTCCTCAGTCGAATTTGCTGCGTTTCAAGTTGTCTGGAGCTGCACGTGACTGGTGAGTGGCTCTCAGATCCAACAAGGCAGATGTGAACATTTCCGTCATCACAGAAAGTTCCGTGGGGCAGTGCTGCTCTAGATGGCTCCTTACAGAACCTCTCATGGGACCATCCAGCTGACAAGATCTCCTCTCAAGCCCGGCCAGGAGCACCCTCCCCGCCTACTGCTGGCACTTCGACCCCCTCCCGGGGCCCCCTTTGAGGCAGGCTCTGGAGTCAGGAGCCGAACAGAGGTGCCCACAGCCTTATTCTGCACCGGTCTCTGACTTGAGGGCCTGGACTGGATCGCTGGATGCCTTTGAGCCCATCACCCCACGGTGAACTCCACCATCTCCAGCTGCCCATTGGCAGAAGCATCTGCAGACACGCGGTGGGGACCTTCCATGCCTTCGTCCCAAGGCCAGGCCCCCGGTGCACTTACCAGCACCCACCTACAGACCGGACACCACGCTGGGCACCCGGGACTATGGACTCCTGGGGGAAGGATCCCACCCCTGACTGAGATCATCTCTCCCTGAAGTAGCCACCCCATTCAGCACCAGGGCCCCGGGATCCCGGGATCCCTGGCTCCCTGGAGCCTGGGATGTTGCGGTCAGCACACGGAGGCACTGTTTTCCGAGGTCCAACCAGCAAGCCCGGAGGATACTCAGTGTAGCCAAGGACAGGGGTCTGCGCTACAGGGCTGGATGATTGTGTGACTTTGATGTTGACTTTTGTGTTTCCTGTGGGCAAATAAAAGCCAAGAAACCTCCCCGGTGTGCATTTCTTGAGGTGTCACTGGTTGGATGGAAACGTGGAGAGTAGCTCCTCCTGCTTCGGGGCTGGCCTTGACCTGAGCCTGCTGGGGTCAGGGTGTAGCCCTCTGCGCAGTCGCTCACCCCTGGCCTGTACTCCTCTGAGCGGACCCCTTGGCTTCACCAGCCTCAGTTGGCCCAGGCCAGGGGTGGGCTCGTCCCCCGCCCGGCCCGCAGGTTTCCTGAATGGGGCTGCAGCTCTTAACCACAGGCGTGCTCTATTTCTGGGGCTCAGGTGCTCTCTGCTGTCCTGTCGATGATGGGAGCCTGGGGCCAGGGGTGGGGCTGGGTGGAGTCAGATGCTAGAGCCCTGGGGGTTCCAGGCCTGCCCTGTCAGGCTTGTGGGTGGGAGGGCTGGGGATGTATGTCCCTCCTAAGCTCTCTGGGGGTGCAGAGCAGGACCAGGGGGCAGAGGCCTGGATTTAAACCCTGGCTCTGCCCTGAGCTGTGTGAGCCCACACAGCTCACGCGGGCTCCTTGGGCCTCGACGCCTCACTAGGGTTCAGGGATCATTCTGCTCCCCAGCCCCTATCTCTTGGAGTTGCTTAAAGGCAAGGGCCACACCCAGCCGGTTGCAGGGTTGCAGGAGCCTGCGCCCCGTGCCCATGAACAGGCCCCCCCCACTCAGCCTGCAGCTCTCTCCTCCACAGATGCGGCCCCCCTCATGCCAGCCCCCTGCCCTTCCCTGTGGACGACCCCAGGACCAACTAGGTAATGCGGCCAGACGCCGCTCCCATGCCATGCTCCTCTCTCTGAGGCTGTCTCCTTTTCCTCCTGAACTGGGGTGGCAGCAGCTGGAGGGCAGGCCCTGGGGGCTCCCGGAACCCTTCCACCCCAGCCTGCCTATTGGGCCTCTTTTTCCTCCCGTGGGGGCAACTAGCCCATTCTTTCTTGAGCTCCCGATGAGCTCCTGTCTTGTCCCAGGGCCAGCGGCATCTGTGTGAGTGCTGGGGCCTTCCCGACAGCGCCTGCCGGAAGTCATTGCCGGCTCCAGGGACGGGGCAAGAACAGCCTTTGATGAGATCCCCTGGCTGGCTCCCTGGTTCAGACGCTGGCCCTGCTTTTAGCTAGCCTTGTTCCTCTTTCTCTGGGTCTCTGAACACCTGCCCTGCTTGTTTGGAAACTTGGAGGGGCCGAGGGCTTCGGAACACAGCAGGGACCTGGGTTGGGAGGGCCAAGGAGTGCCCTTAGTCCTCTGAGGCATTAGCCTTCCCAGCTCTGCCTCAGCCCCATGAGACCAGGGCAGAGCGACCTCGGCCTATTCCTCAGACCCAGCTTCCTCCTTCCTCCGGGTGGTCGTGTGTGGCTTGGTTTCTCTATACTGTGTGATTGGGAGTCATTTCCAGGTCTCCCGCCTGGTGGGGAGGAGGTTGGACCAGAGGGTTTCCGAGCTGCATCTTCCCCAGGGGCCCACCCGGCCTCTTCCCCGTGCTCTGCCCCATGGGAGGGCTGGACCTCAAAGGCCTGACTGGGTCTCCTCTCTTCCCCGCAGGGCGCAGCCCGGAACCCCGAGGACGTGGACCGGGAGCGGCGAGAGCACGAGCGCGAGGAGAGGATGGGACAGCTCCGTGGTTCGGCGACCCGGGCCCTTCCCCCTGGCCCGCCCACAGGGGCTGCCGCCAACCGGCTCCGCAGTGCTGCAGAGCCTGTGGCTTCCACCCCGGCCTCCCGCATCCAGCAAGCTGGTGAGCGGGGCCGGGGCTCCTTGCGCAGTGGGCTGGGCCCAAGGGGGGCCAGGGCAATGAGAGCCTGACACTGATGGGGGGCCTCCCCCTGCCACTCCCCTGCCTCTCCCCCTCTAGGCAATACTTCTCCCAGAGCGATCTCACGAGTCGACAGAGAGAGGAAGGTGAGCATGAGGCTACACAGGGGGGCGCCTGCCAATGTCTCCTCCTCCGACCTCACTGGGCGGCAAGAGGTCTCCCGGATTTCAGCCTCACAGGTGAGCTGCCCTGGCTGCCAGCCTCCTCTGCCTTGCCACTGGGCCCGAGGGCCATGGCCTCGGGGGAGTCCGGGCTCCCGCTTCCATTCTCCCCTCTCCGATGACCTTGGAGCAGCCCTTTTTGTTGAGCAAGGGACCTGGCTTCATTTACTTTCCTGAGGTTGGCTTAGCCCCAGGGAGCAGAAGAGAAGCAGGCTCAGAGAAGTCGCTTGTCCCAGCAAGTGGCGGAGCTGGGATCCTGGCTTCACGGCCGGGCCCGGCTCCAGTGGGCCATAGGGAGCTCATGGAGGAGGGGTCATGGTCCCAGCCATCAGGAAGTCCCCCTCAGGTCCCTGTCAGCACAGGGTGGAGGGATGGGCAGTTTCTGCTGGTGGCCTCACTTGGGACCATGTTTGGACTTGGGAAGTTGGGAAGGGGGAGTCTGTAGTTGCCTGGGGAAGGTATCTTGGCAGAGGCGGGCAGGAGACCTGCCTTGGTCCTTTTGCTTATGGTGGGTAAGTCCCAGGGCGGGCCACGAGCTGGGAGTCTGGTCGCCCCAATGTGATGTCCATGTGGCCGGGAGCAGCTGCTTTGTCTCCCTGGGCAATGTTCTTGTCTCCAAAGCAGCTATGTCCTAGGGTCATTGAGGTCACAGCCCCCTTCCCTTGGCTCCAGGGGCGGTGGGGGCGGGCGGGGAGCTCGGTGGGGAGAGACTTGCCAGACTGCCCTCAGCAGCAGCTTATCCCCTCTCCGCCTCTGTGTCTCTCTTCCAAAGACAAGCGTGCCATTTGACCATCTCGGGAAGTGAGGAAGAGCCACCATCGGACCAGTATTTGCTTAGGTGAGTCAGTATCTGCAGCAGACACAGTCCAGCCAGGTCTAGAAACACCCATGGCCTCAGGGGGGTGTCGCAGGCACTGCCCCCCCCCCCGCCCCCCTCATCAAGAGCTCTTGAGAGAATTTACCTCAGAGTTACTTGGCTCAGCCCAGCCCACACCAGCTAATTTCAGCTGGAAAAAGCCTCCCTCTGCCCTCAGGCCAGTCCTTCATTCTCCGGGTCCCTCCGCGGCAGTCCTTGCCCCCCTTCCAGTAGTCCGAGGAGGAGTTAATTCTTGGTGGAGACAGCCCTGGAGGCTGACCTCTGCCCCCAGGCCTTTAGTCCTGCCTCAGCCCCTGGGCTGTTAAACCTGTCATTCCCATCAAGCACTTAGAACAGGATCCTGTACTTGGGGTTTTACCTGCTGTAAAACAAGGCCCTTGGTGGCCTCCCTGAGCCCTCTGGCCAGTGTGAACCTCCGTGGGAAGCCCATGGCCATGTGTGGGCCTGAGGAGGTGGAAGCAGGTCTCTCCTCTGGGGCCTGGCTTGGGGAACTGCAGGTGGCCCAGGGGAAGTTCTGGGCAGGCGGGGAGGGCTGTTGGGGGAAACGTTTGAGCTCCCTGGGGGATAGGTATGTGGCAGGGGCCTTCGCCAGCGTGGCCTCATAGCAGGACGTCCTGAGCGTGAGGTGCTTTGCAGAAATTCATTCCATGGCTAGAGCTGGGACGTAAAACAGGGCTTGCTTCCGCCAGCTCTCAGGTCCGGAAACCAGTCCTTCCGTGGCAGGGTGGGGCAGACGTGTGGCAGCTCACTGAGAGGACAGAGGAGGGAGAGAGTTTGTTCTTCCCATGAAAATGGAGCACCCACTGTGTCCCTGGAGAGGGACCCGCTCAAAGCCTCGGGACAGGAGCGTGGGAACTGCAGGTTGTCTGGTGGATGGTGGCCAGAGGTAGACGTGAGCTGATCTGTTTTCTCTCCCCCTTTCAGTGTCTTCACTGTATTTTCTTTTAAAAAACAACAACAACAAAAAGATGGGGAAAAAAACCACTCAAAAGAACAAAAAGAAAAAAACCCAGCATAAAACCGACGATGGATTCTTTTTTCTTTTTCCTTTTTCTTTTTTTTTCTTTTTCCTTTTTCTTTTTTTCTTTGTTTTTCTTCTTCTTCTTCTTTTTTTTTTTTTTTTTTTGCCATTGGCAAGAAGATTGGATGCCTTCAGCACAGAGGATTCTTGTCCCTACGCATTTCCCATAGTCCACAACCTCCCCAGACATGGGACTCCACACGACAGGTGCCACGGCCACGCCCCAGCCAGCGCAGACACCGGTTGAGAGGGGCTGTCTCCATGTTGGAGATGCTGCTGGTCCTCGCGTGCCATCAAGAGGTGGTCTGAGGAGCCGGGGGGAACGGTGTGGTTGGTCGGGGTGGATCCCACTGGGTGCTCTTGAGCCTCAGGACCCCAGGAGACAGGCACAGCTCCTACTGCCCCAAAATGACTGTGGCTGAATTTCTGGGTTGGGCTTTTTCCAGTGTCCCCTGAACGTCTGGATCTCTTTGCCTCTCCAAGAAGACTTTGAGGAATGGGTGGCGAGGTCGTGGGGGCTGGGATTCCTTGTGTGTGTGTGTCTGTCTGTCTGTCTAGCTCCCAGGACTGCCCTGCCCCACCTGCCAGCGGACTTTTGGTTCTCATCCTCCTAATAAGGACACAGGGATAGGCAGTGACTTTCCGTGGCCCCCAAGAAGGCCACAGAGGGTCCTTGCCACTACGGATCCCTGAGACTGTGAGCAGCCTGTGGCAGCCCCATTCCCTTTCCGTGGTCTTAGGGCAGATCTGTGATTACTTCCAGAAAGCATCCGGCTCCTGGATTATGAATTAATTTTCCAGGCAGGCCACACTCACCTGGCGCCCCACCCTCCCTCCCCGTGTTCTGCCTCTCTCTCCAGGAGGAGCCTGGGGTCAGGGCTGGGTACCGGATTCATCCACCCCTCCTAGTTAACACCGGTTTTTACTTTATTTTTGTTTGTTTTCTCCGTGTGTGTATTTCCTAATTTATTTACCTCTTTTTCCCCTTTTTTCTTTTCTTTTCTTTTTTTTAAGTAAAGAGCAAAGCTTTTTATTACTTTGTAATTTAAAAACTGAAAAAAAATTACTGAAGAACTTTGGGGGGAATTTTGTACTTTTTTCCTGTGTAAATATTGGACTTTTTTGAGCTTTATTGTGGTTGTTAATTTGAAGTAATAAAGTAGAAAAGGATAAAGTGACACGGACAGCCCTTGGTCCACCTTTTTGCTCTGGGGGTTTCTCCCCAAGCAGGCCTGGGAACAGGTGTGGTCACTGGAGATGACTAGGCCAGTGATTGGTACCTCCCTGGGGTTATTTTACACCAGTGTATCAAAAACTGCAGCCATGCCAGCTGGGGCCTCATTCAAGTGCAGATTCTGCCCCAGGGGGGCGGGTGTGGAGACTGAGTCTGCATCATCCCAAGGTCCAGAGGATCCCGCAGGCCCAGGACCACACTGCATAGGAAGGCTCACAGCGCTCTTCACAACACGATCTTATGCACACAAGAATTCTGAGTTCGGTCCTATTAATCTCCCTGCCTTCAGAGGGGGAAACAAGGCACAAGTAAAATGACTTGCCCGAGGTCCCACAGCTAGCTCTCTGGCAGTGGAACCAGGATTCGAACACCGCCACTGACCAGGAAGCCCCGTGAGTGAGGATCCTGGCATCCGGTTCCAGCGCCCACAGTGCCTCCTTCGGCCTGGCCCTGAAAAAGGAACAGCCCTCAGCCTTTGTCTCACCAGCTTAAGGAAGAATTTGTCAGTTTACCTTTATCCAGCACAGTTTACTTTCCAACTTCTCATTAACCCAAGAGCCACTGTTTGCCACCATCAACCCGTAAGACGAGCAAAGCCACCTGACTCACCTGTCAACCTGGAGAGAGGGCGAGGTCTCTGAGAGGTTCTCCAGGGGACATATTTGAAGTCCTGGGTGTAGCCCAAACCCCCAGAATGCAGGTTTCTTCTGTGCTGGCATTTGAAGACCCAGCGACCCCCTGGCCTGGCTCAGGCCTGGGGGAGGGTCTCCTGCTGGTCCTCCACACAAGTCCCTATTCACAACCATCAAGGAATACCAGAAGGCCCGGAAGTCCGGGCAGTGCACCAGAGCCAACCACAGGAAAGCCTGTCTGGGAGAGTTAGTGACCCCCCAGCTCTCCTTGCCCTCCCCTCAGCACCTTTAGGCAACGTACCTGACGTCAAACAGTGAGTGTGGCCTTGCCGATGACCCTAGGGAAAATACAAGGGTATCGGATCTTTGAAAATCTTTATACATAATCTTTTGCAGCGAAGACCTTAATACCTAGTAACACTAATGTGTTGTTTGCTGTATTAAAATTCGAATTTTAGTAATACTGCTAAATTATACCTATGGAGTAAATTTGTGTTTTTACAATTTGGGGGGATTTTATTGTCCTTAGAATGTACCTCACTTAGGGGGCACTGTCAGAAGCCAGTGCCCAGAAGTACCTTGAAATTATTCTTTTCTCCGTGTGGTTATTGTATTGATTTTGATAATGAGTTAGTGCTCTCCCCTCCTCCCCAGCCCCTCGTTTTCATTTTATTTTTTGGAGATAGCACGTATATGACAGTCAAGCTATATGAAAAGTTATAATCAGAGAATCACTCCTGTTCCTGGCCCCTCCCCTGCCCGCACTGTCCCCCCTCCCCCAATCTTCACCGGTTTCTGGTTCATTCTTCCTGTTTCTTATTTGGCGAACTAATGTATATGGGAGGGGTGGTGGCTGACAGTCTCTGAGGAAGTGACATTTAGCTGAGGCCAGAAGTGACCAAGATGTGTCAACCATGCAAACAGTTTATTTTTTAAAAATTTTTAAAAATATTTATTTGACAGAGATTACAAGTAGGCAGAAAGGCAGGCAGAGATAGAGGAGGAAGCAGGATCCCTGCTGAGCAGAGACCCCCCCTGATTCGGGGCTCGATCCCAGGACCCTGGGATCGTGACCTGATCCGAAGGCAGAGGCTTTAATCCACTGAGCCACCCAGGCGCCCCCAAACAGTTTATTTTTATTAAGTACGCCAAATAATCACTCAGAAATTTTGCCCAGACTGGAGGGGGGCAAACATGCCACTTGGTGAATCATTTTCATTCATGCAACAAACAGTGACTGGGCTCATGCGGGTGCCTGGGATGCCAGGTGCTGGGCGGAGGCGGAGTGGGGGGCAGGGAGGCCAGGGCTGGAGGCCAGAGGGCCAGCTTGGCACTCTGTGACCTTGGGCGTTGTCTGGGTCCTGGTTTTCTCTGTAAAATAGGGGTGATAATACCTACTTCAGAGGGTGGTGGGAATAAATAAGACCACAGAGCAATGTAAGGGCTTGGGTCACTGAGGGCTTTCCATGCCACACCTTGCTCCCAACCCTCCGCTCAGAACAATCCTATGAAGTTGGTATATTATGATGTCCGTTTTATAGATGAGGACTTTATAGATGCAGTAATGGTAACTGCATTTCAAATATGAGGAGTGATCTTGGCTTCCAGGGGCTCACAGCCTAGTCTGGGGAAAGAGACAGACTAGCAGATCATTCATCCCAGTCCAGAATCCGGTGTAAGATGTTCAGTGTGAACTAGAAACAATGCAGAGGGAGGGAATGTGTTGTCCTCAAGGAAAGTGTCTGAAATATAAGACCTGAGCCTTGAAATGTGAGTAGCGCTTTGCCAGGGGACAGGCTGGAGGAAAGTCATTCCTAGCTGAGAAAATAGTATGTGCAAAGGCCCACAGGTATGCACTAGCTTAATACTCTTAAGAAAATTCCACCAGGACCACCGACAAGGCTAGAAAGCAGGGGAGGCAGGGAGGCGCATTCCCAATTCCAAAGCAAGGGAGGGCGGCCAGAGCGGGAGGGACAGGGCTGGAGGCGGAGCATCAGGAAGGAGGGCGTGGCCAGCGGACTCAAAAGAGCGAGTGGCGGGGATGAGGCTGCCAAGAAAAAGGTTCTGGCTGACCATTGCTCCCTAGCTCCTTTTTATTTATTTATTTTTTTAAGATTTTATTTATTTGTTAGAGCGAGCACAGGCAGACAGAGTGGCAGGCAGAGGCAGAGGGAGAAGCAGGTTCCCTGCCGAGCAAGGAGCCCGATGTGGGACTCGATCCCAGGACGCTGGGATCATGACCCGAGCCGAAGGCAGCTGCTTAACCAACTGAGCCACCCAGGCGTCCCCCTAGCTCCTTTTTAAACACGCAGGGACGCCTGGGTGATTCAATCGGTTAAGCCGCTGCCTTCGGCTCAGGTCATGATCCCAGGATCTTGGGATCAAATCCCGCATGGGGCTCCTTGCCCAGCGGGGAGCCTGCTTCTCTCTCTGCTTCTGCCTGCTGCTCTGCCCGCTTGTGCACTCTCTTTCTTTCTCTCTGCAAATAAATAAATACAATCTTTTAAAAAATTGTAATATAATTTAGAAAAATGAACATACACTAAGCATACAGCTCCGTTGCTCATCACCACCTGATGAAGAGGTAAGGACTGGAGGTACTCCAGCAAGCTCCCTCAAGCCCCTTCCCATCCAGTAGTACCCACCCCCCACCCATGCATACACAGGCCACCACTCTTCGATTCTCTCAGCAGGTGACCTTCTGACTCCAGGGGACCTTCTGACTCCGGGAGACAGGAGTCAGAGCAGGGGCGGGAGGAGGCAGTGCGCCCAGGAGCCTGACAGGAAGAGGAAGGCCTGGGCCCTCTCTACTAGGGTGGGCAGGTGGGAGGAAGTGGTTTTGAGGGTCCAAGAGGTGTGCAAGTATTTGGAGGCTAAAGAAGCCTTGAGGAGGGGGCCCGGTGACAGGTGACTGGCCGCAGCTGGTTGGGAGGAGCGGGGAGGGGAGGAGACACCGGGAGAACCTGGTCTGGGACAAAAGGAGGGGCAGGACTTCCAGCTCATTCCCCCTGCAAAGAGCACAAGCCCCTTGTGTCCCTGAGCAGCTCGCTCCTGGCCGCCTTCCAGGGGGAGTGGATGGGGGACCCCTGCAGCCTGCTCCAGCGGGGGCATCCCAGCAGAGCTTCAGTGGAAGGAAAAGCCTTCTACTCCACTATCCTCTCTCCCTCTGCCGCTCCCCCATCCGTGCTCTGGTTGGGAGACAGCTTGGGGCATAGTTAGAGCTCTGAACTCCAAGCCCTGCGTCACATCCTCCTTCCCGGAGCCTGCCACACGGATGCCCACAGAACCCGCCAGTCAGTCCAAGGGCTAAACACGTTCCAAGCTCCGGCCTCACACAGCGATGGGGGCACCTATGACTCCGCCTCAAGCCACACTTCTCTGGGGTCCTGTTGGCCGTGGAGGGAGAAGGCATCTGGTGTGCTGGGTCCACGTTGCCGTGGTGATAGCAGTCCCCTCCCCTCCTCCTCCCTGCCATCTCTTTCACCCTACCCTCTCACCAACGGCATCTGTCCGCCTCCCGACTGTGTGAGGCCACGTTGCACAGCCTCTGAGGGCCAGGAAGCTGCCCAGCAGGGCTTGCCTTCCCCGAGGCTGGGTTGCCCCATCCATTCCCCCCCAAGAGGCTGGGGGGCTCCGGGGGGGCAGGTGCGGGGCAGCCCAGACAGCTGCAGGGGTGAGCAATGCCCAGGGCCCAGCCCTGGGGCTCAGGGAGGCTGCCCCGGGACCCCTGCAGGCCTCTGGGAGAATGGCATTGCAGGTAATTACACAACCCGAGGCTTTTCATCCCAGCATCTTCAAAGCCCCTGTGATTAAGGTGTGGCCCCTTTGAAGTTGTCCCATCAGGGGTTATCCACTCACTGTAGCTCCGACCTGGCCCAGCCAGGCCTCTTGCTTCCTCCTCTCCTCCCTCTCATTAAAGCCTCTCTGAGAAAACCCTGAACTCCACTTCCCTAGCTCCCTGCCTGCCCCCTACACCACCACCCTGTGCGATGGACCTCTGTTAACCCACAGCAGCACTCTGGGTTAGCTGGCTGCCACCTGGGATTTTATAGGGAATCTGAAACATCTTCCTAGGAACTCCAAGGAAATTGGCAGTAAATCCTTCTCTTTGGCCTGTTTTCACTTGCTTGTTTGGGCTAGATCAATTAGAGCTGGGACTTGGCCTCCCCTACATTAGAGGGACAGGTGTTGTGCGCGTGACTGGGAGACGGAAAAAGAAGCTTCTCTCCTGAGTCTCCAACTCAGGCTTTTTTCAAAGCAATCTGGAAATCATCCCCAGCCACACCCCTGGTTCATACACATACCTCCCCAGGTGGCATCTCCAAGAAATGGCCTTGTTCTGCTGATGGCCACATCCGTGCCCCTGCCCCCGCCCTCCCCTCCCCCTGCCCCACCAAGGTCACCATTACAAGAGAGCCTGTGTGAAGTCACAAGCATTTTCTTTTGCTGCCTGATTTCCCTAGTCCTTGTGGGGGCTGGTGTGGGTCCTGGGTTCCCGTCACAAATATCTCATCTGCCAAATGACAGTCACTGCTGCTTGCTGATATAATAAAGAGCTTAGTACTTTGCCTGCACGTAGTAAATGCTCAGTAAACAGTAGTCCTGCTCCAGGTGATTATGAGCACACCAATGCCAGCCCCTGTGTGTCCATTTCTGGGAATGCAAAGATGATTAAGACCTAGTCCTTTTTTGCCCTCCATTTATGGGAGCAGTATTCTGACTTCCAGAAATTTTCTATGCATTTTATTTTATTTTTATTTTAAGATGTTATTTATTTACTTGACAGAGAGAGAGAGAGAGATCACAAGTAGGCAGAGAGGCAGGCAGAGAAAGGGGGAAGCAGGCTTCCCGGGGAGCAGAGAGCCCGATGCGGGGCTCGATCCTAGGACCCTGGGATCAGGACCTGAACCGAAGGCAGAGGCTTAACCTACTGAGCCACCCAGGCGCCCCCAGAAAGGGCCTTTTTATGTTTGTATTTGAAAATAACCCACACCAAGGGCTCCCGATGTGCCTGGCCCTGTGCTAACAGCCTTGCATGTGTTAAGCTCATTTCATCCTCACATCAGCCCTGAAAGGAGGGTACAGTTATTACCCCCATTTTACAGATGAAGAAGCTGAAGCTGGGAGAAGCTAAGTGATTTGCCCAGAGTCTCACAGCCTGTCCGTGGTGGAGCTGAGAGATTTGAACCCAAGCTAAAGGTCTCAGAAGAGCCACCGGGTCCTGATGGTTCTGCCCTAGTTCCCTTCATGTCCGCCGTTGAGGTCACACTTCAGCCCCTGGCCTTGCGAGAGCCACTTTCACGTTCTGAGCTGCTGAACACCTGAGGGTTTTTCCTCCCCGACACTTTCTCTTGGTTCCTCTGGACATTCCATTTTCCTGAAAAGACTCGCCCCCTTCCCGGTGGATATTTTTGGTTCAGGAGGGGCTGACTCCACCCCCTGGCTCCGGGGGTGGGCCCTGATCTAGGCCTGGCCAATTGGAGCACTGCAGTTCCTGGCCACAATGATTGGCTCAGAGATGGGAACATGTCCCAGATGGGCCAATCAGAGGCAATCCTGAAACAAAACTTTGAGAATTCTTGAGAACGAGATACTCTGCCATTGTCGCTAGGAGGAAAGACCACCTGAAAGTGAGGTCACGCCCAGGCGCGCGTGCGCGCACACACACACACGCACGCACGCACGCCCGCACGCCAGAGAGCCACAGTGTCCCAATGACCGTGTGTGCGCCCTCGAATCCAGCTCTGCTGTCCACTTCTACTTGAGCCCATAAATTCGTTTTCTTTTCTATTTTATTTTATTTTTATTTTTTTAAAAGATTTTATTTATTTGACAGACATCACAAGTAGGCAGAGAGGCAGCGAGAGAGGGGAAGCAGGCTCCCCGCTGAGCAGAGAGCCCGATGTGGGGCTCGATCCCAGGACCCTGAGACCGTGACCCTAGCCGAAGGCAGAGGCCCCAACCCACGGAGCCACCCAGGCGCCCCATAAATTCATTTTCTTTGTTTAACTTGAATTGGGCTTCAATCTGTTTACAATCAAAAGGGTCTCATTCAGGTAAAAAGTTAGCTGGGTCTTCAGCAGTCACGTTCCGCAGACCGGAGCGCAGTCATCAGCCGTGTGCACAGTACTGTTGTTGGGTCCGTAATCAAAGGAGCGAGACTGATACAAAGCGAAGGTCAAGCAAAGCTTTATTTTGCGCCAAGCATCAAGAATCAAACCGACCGGCCAGGGCCGTCTCTTACAAAGAGGCGACCCCTCTCTGCCTTACAGACTGGCTTTTATGGGCAAAGGCCATGCGGTTGGGCCTGGCCACACACACAGGTGGCCAATGACACAGAGAAAACTGCACAGTCAGGCTAGGTCACACATAAGTGACCAATTGAGTTACAATTTACCCCATAGTAGGCATTTGAACTACCCTATCACCTTGGTCAGAATTGACGCCCAAAGGATGGGGTCCACACACCTTGGTAGCTAGGGAGACAGTATGCACGCCCCACTGATTGGATACCTCCACCAGGCCTCACCCGCCCTTGTGTTTGGGCTTTGTTACCTGGGACTGGTTTCTGGGACTTGTTTTTAAGTAATTCCCCTGCTGGGAGCGGTGGCGCCTGGCGGAAGTGGGGTAGGGACAGTTTAAGTTTTACTGCATAAACACCACAATGCCTATTCAACTGAAATGGAGCTGTTTTGGCTAAATAGGCCCTTACACTGTGCTGACATTTTCGTTTATATTTCTCAGGCCCGTCCTGCAGGTGGGTTGTTCTTACTTTCCATCTACTTACTGATGGGGAAACTGAGACAAAGCTGTATTGCCTAAGGTACAGTGCTAGGAAGTAATGGAGCTGGGTCTGTGCTATGCCTGCCCCACCATGCTGTCTCTCCAGGGTTCCAAGCCAGGTCTCCCATGACATCCTTGGGGACAAGTAGGAGACACAGAGGCTGCAGGTAAATGGATCCGGAGTGCTCTGCCCTCTGGGCC
Source organism: Taxidea taxus jeffersonii (assembly GCA_003697995.1). NCBI lineage: Eukaryota > Metazoa > Chordata > Mammalia > Carnivora > Mustelidae > Taxidea > Taxidea taxus. Next base: position 22,051 of record ML100227.1, read on the forward strand.
ACTCATCAGCTTGCACTGCTGGGATCTTGGCTCTTCCCTCCGCTCTCCCCTACCAAGTGCTAGGAGTGGATTTTGGATGCAGGAATAACCCAACCTAGTCTCTACCTCAGAGGTTCTCAGTCTGATGGGGGAGACAGATGCATTCAAATGAATTCATGATGCGAGAAGAAGATAGAAGGGAACAATAAATAATTTCTTTAAATAACCTTTTTTCTTCTTTTGAAAATATGACATGCTTTTTGCTGACAAATTTTGGGAAATACAGAGAAGCAAGGTGGTGGGGGAGGGGGAAGGTAACCAAACCAAGATGCATAATCCTGCTACTTAGAAGTGTTGTTGACACTGTTGACATTTTGTCATACTTCCTTCCAATCTTTCTTCTAACTTTTTTTTTTTTTTTTAACAGAGTTCAGACCAGGTTGCCATGCAAATTTATTACTTCCTTTTTACTCAGTATTGTTCCTGCTCATTTCCTCATTTGTTATCAGAAATGTATAAATAGGCTATTTTAATAGCTATACAATAGGCTATTGTAGGGGCGCCTGGGTGGCTCAGTGGGTTAAGCCTCTGCCTTCAGCTCAGGTCATGATCCCAGGGTCCTGGGATGGAGCCCCGCATTGGGCTCCCTACTCAGCAGGGATCCTGCTCCCCGCCCCTGCCTATGCCTGCCTACTTGTGACCCCGCCCCCGCCGCTCTGTCAAATAGGTAAATCAAATCTTTTTTTTTTTTTAAAGGCTATTGTATGGCTATACTAGGATTTACTTAACTCTTCTTCAATGACCTTCAGATTATTTCCAACTTTGTGTTAAGGGGAAACTAATTCAAACCTCATGGGGGAAGTGGGGGAGGTGGGGATCAAAAAGATCAAAAGATGGGACGCCTGGGTGGCTCAGTTGGTTAAGCGGCTGCCTTTGACTCAGGTCATGATCCCAGCGTCCTGGGATAGAGTCCCACATCGGGCTCCTTGCTTGGCGGGGAGCCTGCTTCTCCCTCTGCCTCTGCCTACCACTCTGTCTGCCTGTGCTCACGCTCTCTCTCTCTCTGTCTCTCTAACAAATAAAAAAAAAAAAATCAAAAGATGACCTCTGATTTGGTCTTTGGGGAAAGAGTAGCTATTTGCTGGAGCTGAAGAAAGGCATTCAGCCTTCTGTAGCCACTGGGCAGTGACTGGTGGGCTGGGGAACAGTTATAATTATCCAGAAGTAAGGGGATCTTTGAGCCTCTATGGGTGGGGAATTGCATGGAGCAGAGAGAGGACAAAGAGGATCCATGTTGGGGCGCCTGGGTGGCTCAGTGGGTTAAAGCCTCTGCCCTTCGCTCGGGTCATGATCCCAGGGTTGTGGGATCGAGCCCCGCATCGGGCTCTCTGCTCTGCGGACAGCCTGCTTCCTCCTCTCTCTCTCTGCGTCACTGCCTACTTGTGATTTCTGTCTATCAAATAAATAAATAAAATCTTAAAAAAAAAAGAGGATTCATGTTGATCTTGATTTTGGAAAGCCTGGCGGGGGGAGCGGGGAGAGGATGAGGAAAGGCAGGGAGCAAACAACCAAGGCTCCTAGTGCCCCCTGCTGACCTGCCATGTCACTCAGGCCAGGTGACTTTCTGTCTTGAAGCCCTTTTTTGGCAATCCAAGCCTAAAAATACCACAGCTTGTCTCTGCCCCCGCCAGGCTAGGGCCTCTGTAAGTTGAGACCTAAGAGATAGTACCCTTGAGCAGGGGCTGAAAACGTGAACCTGGGTGTGGTTTAGCCTAAACACTCAGTAGATGTTGGATTGTGTCTGTTTTGTAAACTTGCCATGCTAAGCATAAAAAATAGTGAAGCTGGGACAAGGACTTTGCCCAGAGAGCTGGAAAGTTGTAAACAGATGATCCTAATGCAACTGGAAGGCTTGTTCTATGTCTTGGGATTTCCCTGAGGATTTCCCGTCTGAGGCTGGAAAAGAAGTTTTCTACAGGACTCTTTCTAGAAGATACTCATAATATGGCAAATACTCTGAGTGTGTTCTTTGTGCCAGCCCCCGTATTAAGTACTGGGCTTATGTCAGGAGACAGAATGAACATCTTTGTCCTCACAGGGCTTGTGTTCTACTGATGGAAGATGGAAAAACAAGCAAACTATGTATTATGGTAGAGATTAAATGATATGGGGGAAATATAGAGCATGGGAAGAGGGGTCTCAGGAGTGCATGTGAGGGGCCTGGCAATTTTACTAAGGGTGGCCAGGGAAGGCCTCACTGAGTGAGAATATTTGAACAAATCCTTGAAGAACATGAGGGAGGGGCCACTGGGGTATCCAAGGGAACAGTGATCCTAACAGATGGAACAGCCTGGACCAAAGGATTTGAGGCGGAGGGTGCTTGGCTTGTTCTGGGAACAGCAAGAGGTCAGGGTAGAGAGGGGGAAAGGAGAGGTGGGAATGAGGTCAGACATGCCTGGGTGTGTAGAACGCCAAATCAAGCAGAGCTTTGTAGGGATTTGTAAACACTTTTGCTTTTACTCAGAGTGAAATGGGGGAGTGATGGAAGTTTTTGAGCAAAAAAACTTCCATGTTCTGACTTAGGTTTTTTGTTGTTGTTGTTGTTTTGTTTTTTAAAGATTTTATTTTTATTTATTTGTCAGAGAGAGAGAAAACGTGTGCGCGCAAGCTGGGGGAGGGGCAGGCAGAGGGAGAAGCAGACTCCCAGCTGAGCTAGGAGCCCAATGTGTGACTCCATCCTAGAACCCTGGGATCATGATTTGAGCCAAAGGCAGACACTTAACCCACTGAGCCACCCAGGTGCCCCAATAAATAAATTGTTTTCTTTAAAAAATTTTATTTTTTTTTAATTTTATTTATTTATTTGACAGAGAGAGATCACAAGTAGGCAGAGAGGCAAGTAGAGAGAGAGGAAGGGAAGCAGGCTCCCTGCCGAGCAGAGAGCCTGATGTGGGGCTCGATCCCAGGACCCTGGGATCATGACCTGAGCTGAAGGCAGAGGCTTTAACCCACTGAGCCACCCAGGTGCCTCTTGAAAAAAATTTTAAAATAAAATAAAAGGCTTCCTCTGGCTCCAATCCTGACATAGCCCGCGGCAAGGTTGGAAAAAGGAAATAGGCTAGGCGGACAGTTGTGATAATCTTGGTCAGTTTGGGATGCTATAACAGATTACCATAGACCGGGTGGTTTATCAACAACAGAAATTTATTTCTCACAGTTCTGGAGGTTGTAAGTCTGAGATCAGGTTGCCTGACAGCATGATTGGGATCTACAAGAAGCCTCTCCTGGGTTACAGATTGCCAACCACCTCTGTTCTCACATGGTAGAAAGGCTAGGCGGCTCTCTGGGATCCTTTTTATAAGGGCACTAATCCCATTCATGAGGGCTGCACCCTCATGACCAAATGACATCCCAAAGTCCCCACCTCCAATACCATCATACTGGGCTAGGATTTCAACAAATGAATTTGGGGGGGACACATTCGGTTTATAACAGGAATATTGCAGTGATCCTTGGCAGAAGCTGGATGAGGGTGTTAGCAATGGTGATGGGGTGGGAGAGATCAGAGTCTAGATACATTTTGCAGGTAGAGCCAGGGATTTTCTGCTTCAGTGGGTAAGGAGGTGGGAGGAGGGATTCAGGGATGACTCCAGGAGTTCTGACCTGGGCATGGGAAAGACAGAGTTGCCAACCGCTGTTGGGGGAGGCCGTGAGGGTGCAGGTTTCGGAAGGTGCATTGACTTTGGATGCCTACTGGACCTCAAGTATGCGGTGTTAAGTAGACAATTCAGGGGAGAAGTCTGGGCAGGGGATATAAATACATTTGGGGATCTGGAACACACCAATGCCAGAACTTGACTGGATTCTGTTTTTCAGTTAACTTGGGTAAGGTGTGGACCTGGCAAACAGCAATGGACTAGGCAGCTTGAATGACATCGGAAAACTTTTTGCTCGTTAGGCTGCCTAGAGACAGGCGGGGCAAGAACGAAGCGCCCCTAAGTGGAATGGGAAGGAAGTCTCTTTCTCTGCTCTGCAATTTTACCTCGCGTGATTGCATACAGCACTTCGGTACACATTAATTTCCCAATTCCACACGCATCCTTCACTCGATAAGTAGCCATGATGTATTGTTCCATCTTCAAAACAGGCCCAAGTGGAGGAAATTAGGGTTACGAAAAGTGAAGTGCCAGAGAGCTCGCGAGTGTCGGGGACAGACCTTGGAGCCCAGGACTCCATCCGTGCACCCCCAGATGCTCTGTGGTGGGTAGCCTTGGGGAGTCGAGTTGAGGCGGGGGCGACGACGATTCCAGGCGCGTTGGTTCGCCAGCCGCAGGAGAACGGAGGTCGCTCCCACCACCTCTCGGCGGGCTGCGGGTTTCGGGTGCGGCCCCTTTAAGGCCAGGCGAGTGATCTCAGCTGCGCGCTCGCCGCCCCGCCCTCCCCGGAGGCGTGCTCAGTGCGCAGGCGCGCCGCGGCGGCACTCCGCTGGGCCCGGGACCCGCCGGCGGCGGCGAAACACCGGGGCTGCGGTGCAGCCCGCCCGCCCCGCCCGCAGAATCCAGCCGCCGCGCGCTGTGCGCACACGCCATCGCCGCCGCCGCCATGGGCTCTTGAGGTACCCGGCCCGGCCGGCCTCGCGCCGGAGGCCCTGAGGGGGGCAGCTGCGGGCTTCCGGGGGCGGGGGGCTGCTCCGTTTTGGGGAGGCCCGCGCGCGGGGGGGGGTGCCCCACGGGTCGCATTGACCGCAGGTCCCCGGCGGGGAAGGCACGAAGGTGGCCGGTCTGGTGGGGGAGGGAGGGGGCGTCCGCCTCGCAGCCGGTCCCGCCCTGCGCCCCTTCTCTGCCCTGCGGGGTCGCGGGGCCGCCCCTGGGTGTGCCTTGGCCCCCTCCTGGCCGACGTGGCAGGCCCTCGCCTAGAGTGTAATTGGACCTGCCTGTGGGGGTGGCCGGGGGAGAGGGAAGGCGGGTGGACAGGCCCTTTGCAAGGGGGATTGTGTGAGCCCGGTGGGTGTGCTGGCGCCTGGCACCACCGTGTGGGGGAGGCATCCGTGCCCCGTGCGAGTGGCTGGGATCTGGGAGGATGTTGGCCTGGCCAGGCCTTTGGGGATGCATGCATGCAGAGTGCACACGCCTTGCATACAAGTCAGCTGCTTGGAGGGGCACGGAGGCTAAGGTGGGGCTCCAAAGGACATTTGTTTGGAAAGGGACCACAGAGGATGGTTTAGGGTAAGTGTATCCATCCCGGGAGTTGTACATTTTCCCTCTGGGCACACTGCTTGGTTTTGGTGCTAGCTGACCCGCGGCCATGGCAAGGCAGGCTTGGGGAGTGGGCCTGGTGGGTATCTGTTCCCAAATCATAGCCTCTCTGGGTCACACAAGGCCAGGTATCATATACACATACGCCTGGGTGTGCCTGCACGCCCAGGGCACCATGGCGCAAAGCAAGTGTTTGCACGTCTGCTACCTGTGTGTGAGGTGAAGGCCATGTATTATTTATCTGGCTGCTGGGTGCTTTATGTAAGGAAAGCCTCAGCAATCTGTGCCCTGGAGGCCTGTGTGCTGTGCAGTCAGCCCGGCAAACAAGCTCACCAAGCTCACCTGCGCCTGCAGAGGAGCCCCAGGTCTCAGAGGGGTGACTTCTTTCCCAGGTGTGTCTGCAGCATCCCTGTTCCTTTTCAGCAAGCTTGAGCCCCCTCGGCTCCCCACTTTGGGACATCCCGTCAGAGGGTGCTGGGACCATGGGGTGGGAGGGCCCCAGCAGCCTGACCTGTATGCCCGTTTTGTCAGACCTTGGACACAAACTCACAGTGCCCCTGGCTTCTGGGAATTCTCAGGTCCGGGTGGGGGGAAATCACATGCAGAAACGAGTGATCACAACGATGTGAAAAATAAAAGGCAGTAGAGGGAGTGCAGTGTGGGTTCACTGCTGGGAGAGGGGGAACACAGCCAGCAGCAAAGACTCTGACACGTGGGGACAGCTGAGCTGAAGCTTGAAGGATGACGAGCATTTGTCTTTGGTGCTTACCACACATGTTTTCCCAGTTAATTTTCGTTCTTTCTTTTTTTTTTTTTTTAAGATTTTATTTATTTATTTGACAGAGAACAAGATCACAAGTAGGTAGAGAGGCAGGCAGAGAGAGAGGGGGAAGCAGGCTCCCCGCTGAGCAGAGAGCCCGATGCGGGGCTCGATCCTAGGACGCTGGGATCATGACCTGAGCCGAAGGCAGAGGCTTAACCCACTGAGCCACCCTGGCGCCCCCCCCCCCCGTTAATTTTCTCAGTGGCTGTGTGAGTACAGAGCTGTTGTCATCCCTGTGTGAAATTGAGGAAACTGAGACCAGGGGGGGTACATGACTCACTTGTCTGTGGCACATGGCAGGCCAGGATAGAGTCTTCCCTGAGCCAGGACCTCTCTTGCTGCCAGATCTTGCTGCCTTGTAACTGAACAATCCACATGCCAGGCACCATGCTAGGGGCACAGGTGTCTGAAGATGGATGGGACCTGGGGCCTGGTCTAGGGCCTCCCGGTCTGCCGGGGAGAAGGGTGTGGATGGCTGTAGACAGTGATCAGGACAGGAGGGCCCAATAGCCTGTGTGGGTAGAGAAGACACTGTGAATTCCTACCTTCCCAACCCTTTACTGCACCGCCCCCCCCCATCCCGATAGATCGTAGGCAACCTAGGGTGCCTTTGTGTAGCCCTTGGAATTCTGGATGTGTTCTTATCTGCTCCTCCATGGGGTGGGGTAAGGATCCCCTTCAAAGCTCTCCAGATCACAGGAAGGAGACCTGCAAGGCAGAACGTGTGTGAGTGGTCCTACCTCACTCCTGTTGGCCCAGTTCTGTGGAGCTTGGGCTTCCGTGTGGAGGCTCTTTGCTCCCCCTCTGCCTTTGAGGTTTCTTTCGCTCCTGGTTTCTGGCTGGCCAACGCTCTCCCCAAGAGGGGCTGAGCGCTATTTCCAGTCCCTGCTGTGCTCATTTCGCCCCGTAGATTCCCCAGAGTGGAAACAGCCTCAGTAGGGCAGAGAGCGCAGCCCTTCATTGTTTTGAAACCCAGTAACAGCGCATGCCCTTCTCACTCTGCGGGGCCTTTAGCCTGGGGAGTTGTGGAAGGCCAGCAGCTGGGCCCTGGGAGAGCTCTGTGAGACTTGCTGAAGTCCTACTGTGTGCCAGGCTCCATGCTAGGCCTCAGGGGACCGGGTCCTGAGTGGTGGGTGGTGCCTTCTAAAAGGCCGTGGTTGGCTGAGGGAGTCCAGTGTGTACCGACTATGGGCAAGACAGTGCTCTACTTGTGGCTGGAACAGAGGCCCTACAGGGGTGCAGAGGACAATAGGAACAACAGCTTGTTTATTAAGCACTTACTGTGTGCCAGGCACAGCTCACAGTGCTCTGATGAATGACTGTGTTTCATCCCCCACCACCTGGTGAGGTGGGAACCCTTACCTTCCTGCTTTGCAGTCAGCCTAGCAGGTTCAAGTGAAGGCAGTTGGTGGAGCTGAGCTCTGAATCAGAGGGTCTGACCTCAGAGCCCGTGCCCGGACTCCCACCGCCACTGCTCACCCAGGGCGGGCCAGAAGTCTTCCTAGGAGTGAAGTGCCCCGTGCCCGGAAGGATGAGAAACCCTGGGCAGGGCTGTGGAGGCCTGGGATTACCTCGCCTCCCAGACCTGGCTGCAGTGGGCCCCCGGGGAGGGGGGTGAAGATCTTTGAAGGCCCTGGTGAGGACTTTGAACTTGACCCCAGCGTGGTCAACAGGGAGCCCCTGAAGGTTTCAAAACGGAATTGAGGTCGTCAGCCATGTGTCCCACGCATACAGGACAGCATTGCCATCTCCTCTCCTTCCCAGATTCGTGCAGAGGCCTCTCTCCTCCCTCTTCTTTCTGCTCTCCCTCAAGACACTTTTCGCACAGGCATATTTTTTAGGCCCTGTTGCCTTTCCCTTTTCTTCTTCCAGCAGCTTGACCACCCCGTGTGACCCAGGACCAGCCTCTGGAGCCCACGTTGTCATTGTCGTGGGGTCTGCCCTTGAACTGGCTTCTGGGGCTGGCTGTGAAGTTGGCTCCGCTGACGGGACCCACCTTCTTCCTGGCCCTCCTGGGTCCTGCGGGGCCTCACCGACTTCTTGTGCCATGGATTGTAGATGGGGCATGAGCCTGGGCTGCCTTTCCCTGTTGAGAGCTGTGGTGGCTCTGCGTCCCCCACAGGCCCCCACACTCAGCAGCACCATAAATACAAGCAGAGGGGAATGGGGACAGAGCAGGAGCTGGAGCCTGGGAATCTGGGTTTGACCACAGATCCCATGTGTGAGTTCCCCCGAGGAGCTGCCTGCTCTCCAGGCCTGCTTTGCTGGGTGTCCACAGGCGTCCAGGTGCTGGGCCGCAGGGCTGAAAGACGAGGGGTCCTTGCTCGAGACATTCAAATCAGGTGTGGGAGCTCGGGGTGCAGGACAGGACGGGAGAAATCGGAAGATTGCTGAATCAGATGCCTCGGGAGAGGAGGCTCAGAATTCAGGAGAAGGAGACAAAGTCATTGGCAGCAGGAGAAAGAAACGGGCCTTTGGGCCCTGGGGAGAGAGGAAGATGACCTGGTGGCCTCCTGGAGAGAGAGAATGGGAAACGTTTAAATCCTCACTCTCTTTTTAGCCCTGTGGCCTTGGGCGAGTTGCTTGCTGGGTTCTAGTTTCCATTCCTTAAAAATGAGGGGGAAATGATGCAATTTCCTACATCTGTAAAATGGGAGTAACAATAGTATGGCCATCACTCAGCCGGCCTGACCTCCTGACCTCATATCCGCCTGGAGCTCAGCGCAGCACTCGGCACACACTTGGTGAACGCTGGCTTTTACTGTTACACTGCAGGCCTTTCAGTGTATTTAAGACACAAGTGTGGCTGCGGTGCCCTGCTGGCTCCATTGCCCTGCTGGCTCCGTTAGTAGAGCATATATATGCCTCTTGATCTCAGGGTCTTGAGTTCAAGCCCCACATTTGGTGTGGAGTCTACTTAAGAAAAAACCTATCTGGAAAAAAAAAAAAAGAAGAGATGTCAGACTTGCCTGTATGTTGGACAGTGCAGGGAGTAGCCCTCGCGGAGCTGAGTCCTGTTGGGGAGAGAGACCACAGACACAGGAGCAATGACGCATGTCGACACAGGAGCAATGACGCATGTCGTGGGCCCCCTGAGGGAACATCAGGGCATTCCTGAGGAGGCGACATTGATGGTTGACGGTTGACCGTGTGGAAGAGGAGGAAGCAGGTTCCAGGCAGAGGGAACAGCATGTGCAGAGCCAATGTCCGAGTTCTTGTCTATAAAATTATGTGGCATCCAGTCTTAACCCCGTGGACTCTCGGTGAATGTTAATCAAATATGAGCTTCTCAGCCTCAAAGAGGACACAAGAGGGGGAAGAAGTAGAGTGGGAGGGGGCTCTTGAGAGAACTAGACAGTCTCACCGTTTGGGGTTTTCTCATGTTTCGGCCCCTTTGTCTCTGCCTCTTGCCCAATGGGATCCAGCGCAGGGGCCTGAGGGCAGTGCGGCTAAGCCACCAGGGTTCTCTGCAGGCACTCATTCCTGGACCCCGCTTTGCCTCGGGACATGGTGGGGAGGGGTGGGGGGAGCACCACAGCGGTGGGGGCGGGGGGCGGGGTGCTGGAATTAGGCTTCGCACCCAGGCAGCCTTTGTTCACATTTCTGCGGCTGCCCTTTGAGCGGAAACGCTGTGCTGGGACAGAACTTGGAAGGATGACATATGGCCTCTGGTCCGTCGTTTCCAGTCTTGGGTTACCGATGGCTCCCTGTCTGGCACGACACCTTGCACAGTGTAGGTGCTGAAATAGTTTTCGATGACACAAATGAACGGGTAGGTGAATGTCATTGCCACTCGGGATAAAGCTGGACTTATTCTTGAGAAGTGACGGGTAGTAAGGCCAGGATTAATCAGAACAGGATGGTCGATGAGAGCTGAGCTTCCACTAGGAGCCCATGGGACAGCTAGGACAGCCTGGGGTCTGGGAGGTCTTGGGCCTGTGCTGAGAGGCAGGAAGCCCCACAGTCACTCCTTTTCCTTCTCTGCTGGGCCGGAAGCCAGAGGGGGAAGATCCCACCCAGAAAACCTTTGTGCCTGACCCGTGTCACTTCCAGCTCTGCCGAGTTTCAGAAAGTCACACACGAGTAATTGAGTGTTTAATGGAAAGTTGGCAGGGTGGATGGGTCTTTGAAAAACAATAGGCTTTTCTACTTTTGAAAATAGGATGGGTTGATTGGAGTGAACTTGGAACACAGAAGGTTGGTAGGTAAGACTAAAAATCACCCCCACTCTCATAACCAAGAAATAATCATGGTTGACGTGGGCATGTTTTCTTTTTAGGTACGATCCTGCATTATCTCATTGTTCACCTAACACCAGGTCATAAGCATTTCCCCGTGACATTATTAAGTTAGCTACGAGAGAGTCACACAAGTTAAAAACCAGAACCCCTGGTGCTGTATTTCAGCTCTCTGTGGGAAAGATGACGTCCCCAACCTTTTTGCTGGATGGCATTATGGCCGTGAGCAGCAAGCAGAGAACTGTGTGGAAGTCAGAGAATCAGGGTGATAACCTTGGGCAAGGGGCTTGCCACTGCTGCGGCTACTTGCAGTGCCTCTGCTCACCCGCTGGGTGCTGCAAGGCTCAGGTGAGGCCCCTGGTTCTAGAGCCTTGAGCTCCCCAAGGGGGGACCTGGTGTAGAGTCAGGGCAGGTTACGTGAAGTTGGATGAAGGGCTGTGTGTGTGTGTGTGTGTGTGTGTGTGTGTGTGTGTCTTTTCCAGCCTGAAATTTGTTTGGCGATCCTCCAGAAGATCCAGGTCTCCTGGCTGGGGACCCATGATCTGTGGACTCTTGTGCCTGTGACGGTGGGTGGTTCCAGGATAGCTGTCCCTGCCACCCCCACCTCAACAGAGCGGTGGGGTGAGACCCCCAGAAGCCGCTCCATCTGTCACCCTGCAGGATTTTCACATCAGACAGCTGACCCACTGGAGGACATTGTGGGGTTGCCTACCTTTATTTGTCTCCTGCGCAACTGTGGACAGCCTGTCCCCAGGGAGGCCCGGTCCTGCTGGCAGGTGGCCAGGAACCTCCGCTCTGCTGGGCGGTGCTGCTCCCCAAAGCCCTCCGGGTCATAGTTCACAGGACGGCTCTGAGGGAGAAGGAGCTCACCCCGTGGCTGCTTCTGTGGTGGTCGCTGGCAGAGCCTCCTGGTCTTTGCCTGTAGTGCCTGTGTTTTCTCTTCCATCTAGAGCACGCGGAATCTGGGATTCCGTTGATGATCATTTTGGGTGCCTGCAAGGCACAACGATGTGTGTTGGTGAAGGGATGCGTGTGAGGATATTAGTATCAACTGAGATTAATATATTAATTAATACCAAGATTACTGATCCTCACCAGAATTTGTGTGAGGCTTTACAGTTTGCAAATTACATTTCACTTAAACTGTCTCATTTAATCCTCCCAGTGCCCCTGGAGCCTTGGGATTATCGTGCCCATTTTGTCACTGGGTAGACTGAGGCTCAGAACGGTGAGCTGGCCTGAGAGCCTATGGAAGGAAGCGCGTGGGTTTTTTATTTTGAATCCTGCTGCTCGGATGGTCCCCCTGCCCTCGGAGCCTGCAGTCCCACCTCCCGCGCCCAGCAGGTGGAATTGCTGCCCGGACTGGACTTGGACAACGTGCTTGTAGAGGATCAGGTGGAAGCTGCCAGGGTGGGGTGGGGGGGTGCTCTCTGAGGGAGGGGTAGGCTGAGCCGGGGGCTCTGATGGTTAGTGGAGGTTGGTAGGTGGAGCAATGAGGGGAAGGCTTCCCAAGCAGTGGGCCTGCCTTGAGCACACGCACAGGTTGGTGCGTCGAGGCAGGGAGGCATTTGTGGATTTTAAATAAATAATACACGTGAGAATTTATTTTATTTTATTATTTTTTTAAAAGATTTTTATCTATTTGATAGACAGAGATCACACAAGTAGTCAGAGAGGCAGGCAGAGAGGGGAGGGGAGAAGCAGGCTCCCTGCCAAGCAGAGAGCCTGATGCGGGACCTGATCCCAGGATGTTGGGATCATGACCCGAGCCGAAGGCAGCAGCTCAACCCACTGAGCCACCCAGGCGTCCCTACACGTGAGAATTTAGACTCACCAAAACAAAGAAAAGTTGATGCACTGTGCTTTCTTTCTCCTTTTTCTTTCTCTCTCTCTCTCTCTTTTTTTTTTTTTTTTTTTTGAAGATTTTACTTACTTTTTAGAGAGTGAGCAAGTAAGCAGGGAGAAGGACAGAGGCAGAGGGAGAAGCAGACTCCCGCTGAGCAGGGAGCCAGACTTGGGGCTCGATCCCAGGACCTTGGTATTGTGACCTGAGCCAAAGGCAGGCACCTAACCGGCTGAGCCACCCAGGCGGCCGGCACTGTGCTTTTGTTAGAAAAATTTGAATACCGATAACCTCAGTGCATTCAAGCGTGATTTGGTTGGTAGGAGTTCCTAGCCATCCAGTCCACTGGCGTGAAACCTGGGCTGGCAGCAGGAAAGTTGGTGAAGGTTCTTCCTCTCAAAAGCTGTCTTTGGTTTGCTGAGAGGCATCTCCCCTATTGGGGGCCGAAGACCATTGCATTCCCAGTTCTCTGTTGTTGAGCTGGGTCTGTGGAGGTGGGAGGAAGCCCTGCCCTGCCTGTTGTGTTTACGCAGCTGTCCTCACAGGGAGGACACTCGGCATCCAGAGGCCTGGCTCCATCCTCCGCGGGCTGCCCACTTGAAGAGCGAGGTGTGGGTGGCCACCGCGGTCAGGCGCGCACGTGGCCGTGAATGTCGTAGAGCATGAGTGCGTCTTGTGTGGCTCTGGTGTCCCAGCAGCCTGTGCAGGGAAAACAGCAAGAGGTGCCTCTCACTCGTTTGGGATGGCCAAGCTGGAAACGCCGGATCCTCTGGGGCTCTGCTCTCCTGCGCCTCCCCGCCCCACCCCCGCCAGGCCTGCCCCTGGTGTGTGTACCTTGTAGCCTGCCCCTCCCCTGGACCCTGGCTCCGATGCCCGGGGAGACCAATTACGGCTGGGTGTTGTGGTGACTCCGGTCACAGTCCATCCTTCCACGTGTCCTGGGACCAAGGGCATCAGGGCCTGTCTGCTCTGGGAAGGGCTGAGGGGCTGAGCAGGTCTGGGCTTCGCTCACGGATGAGGAGGTCCAAGTGGACTCGGGCTGGGTGAGCGGGGGCTGACGCTGGTCCACAACCAGCTCTGGACCCCGTGCTCTCTGCTGAACGGGGCTTTGCTCTACTGTTCTTCATCTGGGCACTCTTAAAAACTGCATGTTGTCAGTATTCCTAATAATTAAGCTTATTTCTTGGATGAGGATTTTTTTTTTAAGATTTTATTTATTTGAGAGAGAGCGCATGCCCCGAGAGAGAACACGAGCAGGGGGTAGGGGCAGAGAGAGAAGGAGAAGCAGACTTCCCCCGTGAGCAGGAAGCCTGATGTGGGGCTCGATCCCAGGATTCCGGGATCGTGACCCAAGCCGAAGGCAGATGCTTAACAGACTGAGCCACCCAGGCGCCCCTTGGATGAGGATTTAAATGTGTCCTGTCTGTCTGGCAACATTTTCAAGATGAGAGACGCTTGTTCACTTTGACCCAATGGTTGGACTTCTAGGATTTCATCCTACAGATGTTTTAATCTGCGTATAAAATGATTTATTTGAAGGTTAGTCATTGCTGCCTTATTTGTGCTAGGAAAAAGATTGGGAAGAATCCCATGTCCATCTGCTGGGACCCAGGAATAAGTTATGCTCTGTGTGGACCATGGAGTAATGTGCAGCTCTGGGAAGTAAGGGGGAAAGCTCCATGCCCAGATACGGAGCAGTCCCGAGATGGATTGCTGTGAGAGAGGAGGGTGCGGGGGGTGCCTGGGTGGCTCCGTCGGGTGAGCGTCTGCCGTCAGCTTAGGTCCTGTTCCCCGAGTCCTGGGATGAGTCTCACGTCGGGCTCCCTGCTCAGTGGGGACTCTGCTTCTCCCTCTGCCTGCCGCTCCTTCCACTGGCTTGTGTTCTCTCCTGTGCTCTCTCTCTTTCAAGATGAATAAATAAAATCTTTTAAAAGGGGGGGGGGCGCCTGGGTGGCTCAGTGGGTTAAAGCCGCTGCCTTCGGCTCGGGTCATGATCCCAGGGTCCTGGGATCGAGCCCCACATTGGGCTCTCTGCTCGGCAGGGAGCCTGCTTCCCCCTTTCCCTCTGCCTGCCTCTCTGCCTACTTGTGATCTCTGTCTCAAAAAAAAAAAAAAATCTTAAAAAAAAAAAAAAAGCAGGTGCAGGATAGTGTGTCTGGTGTGCCTCCATGGGTGTAAAAGGAAAGTGTGTGTGCTCACGTGTGCACGCAGGGTCTCGGGGACCTGTGGGAGGTCAGCCGTTGTGGTGCCTCTGGCATGGGGCTGGTGCTGGGAGGCTCTTTACCAGTGACCCTTTGAACCGCCTGAGTGCCAAATCGTGGGGCTGTCTGATCTTTTCAAAATAGAAATAAAGGGCGCCTTGGTGGCTCAGTAGGTTAAGCAACTGCCTTCAGCTCAGGTCATGATCCTGGAGTCCTGGGATCGAGTCCTGCATTGAGCTCCCTGCTCAGAAGGGAGTCTGCTTCTTCCTCTGACCCTCTCCCCTTTCATGCTCTCTCTCTCAAGTAAATAAATAAGATCTTTAAAAAATAAATACATAAATAAAATTAAGTAAAAAAGAACCATAAGAATATATCCTTATATCTCACCCAGTGCAAGAAAGTCAAGTCTATGGCCATTCCTCAAGGACCTGCCAGACTCACTCAGGCCCCTGCCACCATCTAATAAAAAATGTGTGCTTGGGGGCGCCTGGGTGGCTCAGTACAGAGAGCATGTGACTCCTGGTCTCAGGGTCCTGAGTCCGAGCCCCATGCTGGGCATAGCGTTTACTTAAAAAGCAGACAAAATGCATGCTGGGGTCTCACAGAGGGGACCAAGGTGGGAAGGTTTGGGTGTTTCTTGGTAAAAAGACCCCCAGCCCTGCAGAAAGTAGTCATCCTCTTCTTCTGAAACACTGCTGTCAGCTGGCTTGTCATTTTATTTTTATTTTATTTTTTTAAAGGTTTTATTTATTTATTTGACAGAGAGAGTGAGCACAGGCAGAGAGAGTGGCAGGCAGAGGCAGAGGGAGAAGCAGGCTCCCCGCTGAGCAAGGAGCCCGATGTGGGACTCGATCCCAGGATGATCCCAGGACGCTGGGATCATGACCTGAGCCGAAGGCAGCTGCTTAACCAACTGAGCCACCCATGTGTCCCTGGCTTGTCATTTTAAATCCTTGCTGGGAGATGCTCATTTCCTGACCTCTGACACCCCCAGGGCTTCCCCACTGACATCAAAATAAAGTCGAACTCAGCCCTGGGCGTTCTAGGCCCTCTTTCCCAGATCCCTTCTTCTTTGTTGTCTTCGTCTTCTTCATCATCTTTGTCATCGTCTTTGTCTTCTTCTTCTTCTTTCTTTTTCCTTAAGATTTTATTTTTTAAATAAAATGCACCCAACCTGGGGCTCGATCACCCAACCCCAAGATCAAGAGTCTTGGGCTCTTCTGACTGAGCCAGCTGGGCAGCCCTGGGCCCCTTCTTTTCTTTTTTTTAAAGATTGTATATATTTATTTGACTGACAGAGATCACAAGCAGGCAGAGAGGCAGGCAGAGAGAGGAGGAAGCAGGCTCCCCGCATAGCAGAGAGCCCAGTGTGGGGCTCAATCCCAGGACCCTGGGATCATGACCTGAGCTGAAGGCAGAGGCTTTAACCCACTGAGCCACCTAAGCGCCCCCACAGTGGGTTTTGACATCCGTCAGTACCCATATAAATTATGTCTGGATCAAGCTGCAGAACATGCCCAGCGCCCAGAAGGCTCCCTGTGGCCTCCCAAGGTAACCACTCCACTGCTCACACTTCATCCCTTCTGACTCGTCTTGCCTGGTTTTGAACTTTGTAGAAATGGGGTCCTATAGAAAAGACTATGACATTCGTATGGCCTGTGACTAGTGGCACTGTGTTCTTTGTCCCTGTTGTGGAGGGCTCCGCTGTTGGAATGTGTCCCCATTTATGGATCCACTCTCCCGAGGGTGGGCAGTGAGGTGGTGTCCTGCCTTTTGCCGTGTACACAGGGGTGCCGTGAAGGTTCTTGTTCTTGTCTGTGGGACCTGTGCACTCCGGGGGCTCCGGACGCCTAGGGAGGAAGGCTGGCTTGCCGCACTCGGTGTGTGTTTGCGTGAGTGACATTCCGGTTGGGATTTCTGTCGCAGGCACCCGGGCAGGAGCCGCGTTCCTTGCTCGAGGGGTCCCAGGGGTTGCAGCAGGTTCAGGGGTCTTAGGCAGCCTTCCCCCACTCCTGGGGCAGTAGGACTGTTGAGGTTCAGGGTTCTGCGTCTGAAGGGCACCCTTTTCTGCAGTGCTGAATGGGATTTAGGTGGCTGGAAAGGTCATATGTGGGGGGACACAGAAACTGCCTAAAGAGGCAGAGCATTGGCCCATCTGTTCACAGTTTGGGAGAAAACTGAGGTGATCAAGATTTGGCCTGTATGCATTAAAACAAAACCGAACTTAATTACAGGGCGGATTAAATCAGCCTTTGCTGAAGAAATTTGGATGACTTTGTTGTTGCCTTAGATTTCTGCCCCCCAACCCCGCCAAGTGAAGGATAGCTACACGATTGGGGGATTCTTCCTTTCGTGGTTGGGAGGTTCGTGGGAACTTGGCCCCAGGAGAAGGGGGAGAGACAAGGAGGCGCTGGAGTGGGCTGGCCTGTTAGTGTTGACTGGGGTGGGGGGGGCTGCTGCCCCTCGTGAGGGCACGTGATCGTCCTCCCAAAGGCTGCCCAGACAGAACTGCCCTGCCTCCGGCATTCTGTTCCTTTAATCCCCTTTGGAGAAGGGCCAGGCTGTGGGCTGCTGACCTGCTCGGATGCGGGTCAGCCTCTCCCGGAAGGCAGCACCCCCCTACACCGCCCCGGAAAGTTCACAGAGCCTGACAGCCCCTGGAGAGGCAGGAGGCTGTTGTCACAGGTGCCGGAGTGGGGCCAGAGTGGGCCGTTCAGACGAGCAATTCCTAAGTCAGATTTGACCTAGGGAGCTATGTTAAGATGGAAAGTTTTCCATATATATTTTTCTTTCCTTTTTTTTTTTTTTTTAAAGATTTTATTTATTTATTAGAGAGAGAGATCGAGCGAACATGAGCAGGGTGAGGGGCAGAGGGAGAAGCAGACTCCCCGCTGAGCAGGGAGCCCAGCCCGGGGCTCGATCCCAGGACCCTGGGATCATGACCTGAGCCAAAGGCAGACGCTTAACCAACGGAGCCACCCACATGCCCCTTCCATATATATATTTTTAAAAAAACTAACATCTGTTTAACAAAAATCCTTCCCGGGCTGCGTTAGTATTCTAGAGACGTGCGTGTGAACAGGTTGCCAGCTTCACTGGGCCTGTGGGTGTGTGGCAGCCGCCCGAGTGAGTGCTTCGTGGCCGCAGCTCAAAAGGGCTGGGATCTGAAACTAATGAATGAAAATATGACCTCAGAAGGTTTAAAAAAGAGCAAACAAGCAGAGACAGGCCCGGCCTCGGGCTCAGAGACTGCTGGGCCTGACCAAGGGACAGAGTGGCTCTGAGGTGGGAGAGGAATTGGGCTAGATCAACGCACACAGGGTCGTGCCTGGCCCACCACCCCGTTTGCCCCTCGCAGCTCTGTCCCAGGCTCCAGTGACTGCAGCCCCATTTCACAGCCGGGGAAGCCAAAGCGAGGAGCACTTACGTAACTTGGCCGTGGGCGCAGAGCTGGTCAGTGGCGGGGCCGGGAGTCGAGTCTAGGCCTTCTGCCTGCAGAGCCCACGGGGGTGAGGGCGATGTCCGGAGCCAGTTACAGGGGCTGTGGACCAACCGCGGTAGCCCCTGAGTCTCTGTTTCCTTACCTGGGAACTCTGGGCGTTGCTTTCCTACAGCTTCTGCAACAAAACTGCCCGCAATGTAGTGACTTAGTGACACAAATTTACCATCCTACAGTTTTGAGGTCACAAGTCCAGAATGCATTTCACTGAGCCAAAATCAGGGTGTTGGCAGGGCTGCGCTCCTTCCAGAGGATCTGTTTCCTTGTCTCTTCAAGCTTCCAGGGGCCACTTGCATTCTTTGGCTCAGGGCCCTTTCCTCCATCCTCAGAGCCTGGCACCCTCCAGCCTCTCCTGCCCGCTCCCATTGTCACACTGCCCCCTGCCTCCCTCAGGCGGGCCCCTGTGATTATATCCGGCCTACCCAGATCATCTGGGACCCTCGGTGCCCTTAATGTAGTCACACCTGCAAAGCCCCTTTTGCCACATCAGGCAAAATAGTCCTGGGTTCAGGGGCTTGGGATGTGACATCTTTGGGGGGGGTGCACTGCTCAGTCTTGGACACAGGAACTCATGGAGGGGTAAGAGTACGGTATCCCCCCAACATGAAATGAAACGGACTCTGAGATGTGAGATTCTCTGAAACCCCTAATTCCAAGGAGGGGACTGAGCCTGCACACAGCTTTGCAGCTCTTGTGGAAGACGTGGGTGTCTTTAGGCGGGAGTTAGTCAGATGCTGTCCTGTTTGGGGAAGGATGGGGGTAGGCACTATCTTAGGGGAAGGGGCCATTCGTGGCACTCTAGATGCTTTTCTAGGGCTTGGCTTAATTCATTAGGCCTTGCCCGGCCTGCCTGGGTTTTCCTCAAGGCCCCCCACTTCTCTATGCTCTGGTTCTGTGTCCTCAAGCACCTTTCTGGCAACAGGTTCTCCTGGGCCCCTGGTGGGAGACGAAACTGGCTCTCCTCCCTGTTCTCGTGAGCTGGGTTTGCCCGACCCTGTTCCCCTGAGCCTGGCTTTCTAACGCGAAAGAGGAGTTCTGCCGGGCCCTGTGCCTTGGTGATCCAGCAGTGCTCTGTGTTTTGGTGCTCCCTGTGGGACTGTACCCAGGGGACCATACCCTGGCCTGGACGCTCCGGCTGCAACAGGACCCACCTCGCAGGGCGGTCAGAAGGGCCTTGTCCCTCTGAAGAGCCGCAGGTGGTTTGTCAATCAGGCTGCCCCCCGCCCCCCCATCTTCAGCAGGGTCCAGAGTCACTAATTCTGCTCTGTGCATTCCTGGCTGGGTGTCTGCCCACATACTGTCTCCGCGCCTCTGTTCACGTTTTTCCGTCTGTCCCCTAAGCGGTCAGTTAGTAAATACTTCTCCTACATGGCACCTGATCCCTGCCCTTGCGGAGCACAGCTCACCGGGTTTTGAGGGACCAGATCTAGTTACAGAGGGGTAAATGCTCTGGCAGACCAGGGGAGACATGCCGTGAGCAAACTGTGAGAGGTCACAGAAGGCCGCATCTGTCTAGGCTAAGGGGGGGGGGGGCACAAAGGTCTGTGGGTGGGAGCAAGAGAACCTTCCACTCCCCGGGGCTGGCATGGTGGCAATGGAGGGCATCACAGACGTTCAGAGTTGGAAGGAGCTGCAAGGGTGTGGGGAGATAAGAAGAGCGTCCCAGCTGACCTGTTAGTGCCATGGAGCGAGCACAGGGTAGCCGAGGGGCTGGGCCGGCCTCAGGTGAGGCCGTGATGCAGAGGATGAGTGGAGTTGGCTCTCCCCGCAAGGGTCAGGGCTGAAGGCAGGGAGAGTAGGCGCAGAGGCGAGGCTGCCAGTGTGCAGGGACCCTCCGGGGGGGGGGGGGGGGGGGTTTGGGGGGGGGGGGGCCGAGGCTGGGACCCAGCTGCCAAGGGCCCCAGCTTTCCCGCAGAGAGGGCAGAAGGGCACTCCACCCACCATCAGATCTCGACATGTCCTCAGAGGATCTCAGGTCAGGAGGAGGGACCTGGTCACATCTGAAAATAAGGTAAGAAGTAGACGAGGCTGGATTCCTGCGTCTTCGAGCATCAGCCTCCCTGCGGCTCTGGGGGGCGGCCCAGGCCCCCACCTTTCTGGAATCCGGAACGCTGGAAATCCCAAAGGTTCCTCCAAGCCTGCAGCAAACTAATTTCGTGGCAAAAATCTGACCTGAATTGATGTGAGACTAATTATATTCTTTAAAAATATCTCATGTTTCTCTGTGGAAATACTGTGTATTTGACTTTCGGGCGCTGCCGGCACCCCTCTGGGGGAGTCACTCTGCCTACCTCCTTCAGCTCTGGAATCCTTTCTAACTCGGAAAAACTCTGAAGTCCTAAGCTCACCAGGCCCAAGGTGGGCTTGGCGCACCCGGCAAACAAATTCAGAGACACTCAGGCCCCTGCGCAGTCACAGCTGGGTGGCAGCGCCAGGATTCCAGCTGTTTCCCTGACTCGGAGCCTGGGACGAAGTGTGGCCTGTGGCCTGGCTTCTTTGCAGCCTGTGGGTTGGCGTGCAAGTGAGGACACAGGTGTGGGGCCACCTGGCGACCAGGTGGCCTCTGGGAGAGAGGCGGAACCAAGTCTTGACTGTGCTTTGTGTTTGCCTTAGCCTCAGGCCTGACACCAGGGGCCTCGGGGAAGAGGGAGCCCTGTCAGCGACTGGCTGCATCCCTATGAGTAAGAAAACTTTTTGGGTCTGTCCCCCCAATACCTGCATACTGTCATATGTAGCTCATAAAGCCTACACCAGGCTGTGATGATGCTAAAGATGTAATATTTAAATTTTTTCTTTTCTTTTCTTGCTGGTACAGAAACCTTCAGGCTTCATAGGCTTGGTTATTTTTGGAAAGCGTGCTTTCATGGTCTGTGAGCGAGCAGTTAGAAGCTCTGGCTCTGTGTTCAGTCTGCGGAGCTGTCTGGTTTTCATGGCTGCCCTCTCCGAGAAAGATCCCTGAGACATGTAGCTGTACATGGAGGAAACACATCACTGGCTTGCTTTCTAAATCGGGTTACTCGTTTTTCCACCCTGTCCACTGCGTATGCAGGGAATTTGTTGAAATTTGGCTAGTACATTTCCATCCTTCCTGATGCCAATCAGATGTTTTTGTCAACTAAATGGAAGGTATTTTTTATTTGAAAGTTCATAACACATGAGTCCCAAACACACTCAGATGCTTTGGAAATTTTTGAGCAGATTAGAAAATTCTGTTACGTAGGTTTTTAGGAGTTCAGACACGAGAGTTTTTGTGAGTTACAGACTTACATTGTTTTTGGTAACAAAATCCTACGACAGTAGAAACGTTTCCAACATTTCCAAATATACTTTTCCAGAACACTCTCGGCCTCGGTGTCTTCTCAAAGAGCAGTTCTTTTCTCATTTGTTGTGATAACATGCCTTCCCCACGAAGGGACGTACTAAACATGCTTAACGATGTTTCAAAAGCTTAACTGGGAAGCGTATCCCTGACAGCCAGTATTGATAGAAAAACACGGACAAATGGGGAACTTTTTTTTGAAAGAAAGATGTGTTGAACTAAGTTGTCAGGTTTGACAGGTCTTTCCGATTGCTTTTCTACAAGATAACCAGTAAATCTCTGAAACAGACGGTTCCCCGAGTCATTGGCCATCTCATTACAAATTTGGTGGAAAATTCTGTTCTACTGTCTAAAGCTTTTTACTCTGGAAAATTTCAAACACGTAGAAGTAGAGCAAATAAGAGAATGGATTTCTGCCTGTAGTACCTCAGCTTGCAAGAACAAGGAAATGTCCTACAGTCTTGCTGCCTCTGCCCCTCTCCGCCTTTTAAAGGACAAATCCCAGAAGTCATGTTATTATTTACCCTAAAATAATTCAGTATGCATCTCTATCTGATAAGGACTTCAAACAGCTTGTGTTGGGGCACCTGTATAATTCAGTCGGTTCAACATCTGACTCTGGCTCAGGTCATGATCTTCAAGGTCTTGGGATTCAGCTCCACGGTGGGCTTCATGCTCAGCAGGGAGTCCGCTTGTCCCTCTCCCTCTGCCCTCCCCCACCCTCGCTCGTGCTTGCTCTTCAATAAATAAAATCTTTTTAAAAAAACGAACTTGGGGCGCCTGGGTGGCTCAGTGGGTTAAAGCCTCTGCCTTCAGTTTGGGTCATGATCCCACGGTCCTGGGATGGAGTCCTGCATCGGGTTCTCTGCTCGGCGGGGAGCCTGCTTCCCCACCCCCTCTCTCTGCCTGCCTCTCTGCCTACTTGTGATCTCTCTCTGTGTCAAATAAATAAATAAATAAAATCTTTAAAAAAAAAAAAACAACGAACTTGTTTTGTTTTGAAATAATTGTAGGTTCACAGGAAGTTGCAAAAGTAGCACTCCAAGTCCCATGTGCCCTGCTCTCAATGGTGACACCCGAATTGCTCTAGGACCATGATCAAAACCAGAAGTGGGCATTAGTGTAGTACCACTAACCAGACTACAGACCTTGCTCAGCTTTCACTGTTCTTGTGGCGGGGGAAGGGGCTCTGTACAGTTTTTCACCCGTAGCTCGTAGCCACCGCCATCAAGATACAGGGGCTGCCGTCACCTGGAGGGAAGTCCCTGTGCTGCCCTCCCTCTGTGCACACACCTTCCTCGCTGTGCTCTGCCAGTCGCCAGTCTGTTCTGCATCTTTATAGATTTGCCATTTTGAGGATGTTCTAGATCAACAGAATCAGACAGTGTGACCTTTTGCGATTGGCTGTTCTGTTTAGAATGCCCTTGAGCTCCATCCAGATCGCTACCTGTATCAGTAGTTTTGTTGCTTTTTTCTTGCTGAGTAGTAATCCATGATCTGGACATAGTGGAGTTTGACCTTTTGCCTGTTGAAGGACGTGGCGATCGTTTCGGGTCTGGCAGTTACAAATGTGGCTGCTGTGGACGTAAGCACATAGGGCTCTGTGTGAGCACGCGCTTTCTTTCTGTAGCATAAACGTCTGAGTGACTACTGGGTTTATGGCAAATGGCGTGCTAGTTTTGTAAGAAACGACCAAACTGTTTTCCAGAGTAGCTCTACCGTTTCCTGTTCCTACCCGGAATATACATAAGAGCCAGTTTCCCTGTACCCTTGCCAGCTTTGGATGTCTTTGTTCTGTACTAATATGTGTATAGTGATGTCTTGTGGTTTTAGTTTGCATTTCCATAATGGCTAACAATGTTGAACAGCCGTTTCTGTGTTTATTGTCCATGTGTCGTCCTTTTTTTTTTTTTTTTTGACGAGTTTAAAGATTTATTGATTTATTTATTTTTATTTTGTCAGAGAGAGCGGGAGCGAGCACAGGCAGACAGAGTGGCAGGCGAGGCAGAGGGAGAAGCAGGCTCACTGCCAAGCAAGGAGCCCGATGTGGGACTCGATCCCAGGACGCTGGGATCATGACCTGAGCCGAAGGCAGCCGCCCAACCAACTGAGCCACCCAGGCGTCCCTCCATGTGTCCTTCTTGAGTGGAATGTCTGTTCATGGCTTTTGCCCATTTTATTTGTTTATTTTTTAAGATTTTATTTATTTATTTGACAGAGAGAGACACACAGTGAGAGAGGAAACAGAAACGGGGAGTGAGAGAGGGAGAAGCAGGCTTCCTACTGAGCAGGGAGCCTGATGCAGGGCTCGATCCAGGACCCTGGGATCACGACCTGAGCCAAAGGCAGACACCTAACGACTGAGCCACCCAGTTTCCCCTTTTGCCCATTTTCTAATTGTATTATTTTTTTTTACTGCTGAGTTTGAGAATTCTAAGTTTATTGTCTTGCGTTTTGCCTTTAAATCTGTGATCCATTTAGAATTAATTTTTGTATATGGTGTAAAGTTTTAGGTTAAGCATTCATTCTCTCCCTGGATGTCCAGCTGTCCCAGTGCTGTTTATTGAAGACACAATTCTCTCTCCATTGATAAAGATGTTTATGTACCCGCCATGCCGTGGTCACGCCTACTGAAACTGACGAGAATTCCTGTGTGTTACCTGTCTCAAAGAGGTCTTTCCATCATTGGTTTGTTAGCATCAGGACCCAACAAAGGCCACTTGTTGCATTTAGTTATGTCTCTCGAGTCTTTGTTCTGTTAACAGCACCTTTGTTTATAAGCCAGTGATTTGTTGGCAAAACTAGGTCATTTGTCCTGTAGACTGTGCCATGGTTTAGACCTGGCTGCTGCGTCCTCATGATATCATTTAGTCGGTCCCAGTGCCCTCTGCATTTCCTGGCTACTGGTAGTAGCTCTGGAGGCTTGTTTTGATCCCATTTCACTTTTGGGGAAGGGTCCTCCTTAGGTGGTGGCATGTGCTCCCTACACATCCCATTAGGAGGCTGGAGACTTCTCAGAGCTCCTTGTTGGTGATGGCGATCTTGACTGTGGGTTCAGAGTTGCACTTGCCCAGACTGTGTTAGCTTAGGGTTTTATCATTCACTGATGATCCGTATCTACATCCAGAATTTTATTTTTTTAAGATTTTATTTATTTATTTGTTATATATATAGAGAGAGAGAGAGCAAGCACAGGCAGACAGAGTGGGAGGCAGAGGCAGAGGGAGAAGCAGGTTCCCTGCCGAGCAAGGAGCCCGATGTGGGACTCGATCCCAGGACGCTGGGATCATGACCTGAGCCGAAGGCAGCCGCTTAACCAACTGAGCCACCCAGGCGTCCCCAGAATTTTATTAGGAGTTGCAAAATGGTCATTTTTGTTCTGTTATTTTATTCTGTTATTCTGTCTCTATTCATTAACGGGACTTCTATTTTTATTTATTTATTCATTTTTAAGATTCCATATATTCATTTAACAGAGAGGGAGAGCACAAGCAGGGAGAGCAGCAGGCAGAGTGGGAGGAAGAAGCAGGCTCTCTGCTGAGCCAGGAGCCAGACGTGGGACTCGATCCCAGAACCTTGGGATCACCACCTGGGCCGAAGGCAGCCGCTTAGCGAACTGAGCCACCCAGGCATCCCGGGACTTCTATAAAGTAGAACACGCCCTCATCCATTCTGTAGTTACCCTGAAGTGTTACAAATGGGGAAACTGAGGTTCTTAGAGATGAAGTCACTTGTCCACACTCGCAGATGGTGAGGTCTGGCAGGAATCCCATTGGGTGGCCCCAGTGCTGAAGCTTGGTTTTGCTCCTTAAACACTCTGCCCCAAAGTCCCTGCTGCTTTGAAGCCTTCCCTGACTCTCCCCCCAGCCTTGGCCGAGGCCGTTGATACTACCCGAATGTGAGAGGACAGGATCCTGGTGTCCATCCCCCCATCCCAGCACACACACTATGAACAGTCTGCAGGGTCTAGCATCATGTTTTGCCCTGGGCCCTGGGAGCAAGGCGAGCCCTTGGGATCTACAGCCTGGGAGGAGCCGGCCTCACCTGCTGTTCTTTCGTGCCAGGGGCCATGCGTCCCTGAGTCAGAATGTTGCTTCATGTATTTTGGGGGGAGGGGGTAATTATGAAAACCCTCGAATCATGTGCAGTTAATAATACTTAGTTCAGGGGCACCTGAGTGGCTCAGTGGGTTAAAGCCTCTGCCTTCGGCTCAGGTCATGATCTCAGGGTCCTGGGATCGAGCCCCGTATCGGGCTCTCTGCTCGGCGGGGAGCCTGCTTCCCTTCCTCTCTCTCTGCCTGCCTCTCTGCCTACTTGTGATCTCTGTCTGTCAAATAAATAAATAAAATAAAAAAAAATAGTACTTAGTTCAAAGTTGCTGCACACAAAAAATGAGACGATGCTTGGGAAAACTGTGTAAACTGAGCGCTGCCCAGAGTTAGGTAAAGGGCTTATAGTAAATCCAGAAGGCTGGTGAGCACAGTCAGGCTAGTGAGCCCTTCCAGTATCCGCTGCCCCTCCCTGCAGAGGATCTCTCTCCCTGTCTTGCAAGGAGGGTCTCGGGCTTGCTAGGAGGGACTGGCCCTTGGAGGGAGGCTCTGGCGCGGGAGGGGCTGCTCACACAGGGCCCCCACTCCGTAGGATGGGGCTGACAATGTGTTTATAAGACCTGAGTTCGAGTCCTATCCCTGATTTCAGGGGAAGTCACCCACCCTCCCTGAGCAGCTCTCTTGCCTGTAAGCTAATCGACCTACATGGGGAAAATGCGAGAGAGCTCTGCATGCCAGTGTCTCTCTGGACTTGGAGAGGGGGGGACACTCAAGTGGCAGTGAGCAGAGCCCTAGATAGAAGTTGGGCCTGGAGCCTTCACTCAGCTTCCACAGCCGAGGCAGGTCCCCGGCGCAGGTCCCTTCCCTGTGGACAGGGTCAGCTCAGCAGTGCCCCTGTGCCGGGCCTCCCCACACCGTCTTCAGTGGGGAACAAAACAGCCTTTGACACACCGGCCTGCCTGTGCTTGGAAGCTGGAGATTTAGGAATATTTGTACTTCCTCTAAGCACCCCCCCCCCAATTCCCTGTGTTTATTCATTTAATTTGGGATGATAGACAAAGATGATGATTTACAACCCAAGTCTTCTTTTTTAAAGAAGTATTTCTGGCTCTGGTTTCCAATTTTGCAACCATCTTTGCAGGAGCTATTCTTAGACTCGTCACTGTTTCTCTCTCGGAGCTCGCCACCAGTCTTTATATAGACATCTTCAACAATTTTGAGTTTCTTTATATAGATGCCTTCTCCACTTTGGATTTTCAATCTAGATTCAGCTCTTGGTCAGTGTGTTAGAGATCACTTATTTTCACAGGAAGATAGAAACGCAAAGGGCTCTCCTAGGGTAAAAACTTAGAGCTAAGAGCAGATGTGCACGTGGGGACCGGGGGTGCTGGAGACGTTGAGGGGGCCGGGGGCAAAGCCAGGAGCATGGGGACACGTAGGTAAAGAACTTCTTCATCCAGAGTCAGGCTGTGGGCCTGGGTGCACCCCGGAAGCCTCCATTGATGCCAGTATATTCTGGCCAAGAGTATCAGCTGGGACTTGTAAGGGACCGTGAAGGGTCATCTGGGCTGACCTCAGGGCTCAGGCTGGGATGGTCAGGTTTGGGGGCTTGGTTGTGTCCTGCACCAGGCTGCGGAGACCCTCCAGGTCCAGCAAAGCTGTGTGGGGACCCACGGCTGATTGGTGGTGGAGCTGGGACCCGAGCTGCAGCCAGGGGGCCCTCCCTGGTGTCCATGCTCTCTGCTTCACAGTCAGCGGAGCCTCTGGTCGCACTGCAGCTTAGTCTCCCAGAGCCTCTGCTGCAGGGACACTCAGTGGCTCCGGGACGATGCTGAGCAGCCCATTGGCAACTCACAGAACTGAAAGGGTCGCCTGTTGGGGCGGTGTGACTCGGATGGCCTTGGGTCCAGCAGTGACCAGCCTCTCTGGAGTCGCTTTATTCTTGGACAGCAACTCTTCCCTGGGGGCATCTGGGTTCATTTTTCATGTGAAATTGTTCATTTGTTACCATGGCTCTTGAAGTTGCCATTGGGATGAGCAGCGGACAGAGAGCCTGGGTGGGGGAACTGGGTGGACCCCTAGGACCCTAGAAGGCCAGCCTGTGTCTCACCCACTCCCATCTTTATTTTCCCGCCCAGGATTTCCCGGTATGCCAATTTGCTCATCTCTTTGTGCTTTTCTGTGAAATACCTGAAAATTTTTAGAATAAGGACCGAAAAGCAGTAGGTAACAAAGTAAATGTTATAAATGGCTTTGGTGCTGAGCTTGGTGCTGGGGATCGAAAGACAATATGCTGTTCTTGCCTCAGAGAGCGGACAGCCGCCGGGGATGCACACACGAGCAGGGACAGAGCCACTGTTACGAGAAGTATGACGGCGTGTGACGTGGAGAGGAGTCTGACTGGGGGAAGCGTGGGGGGCAGCCTTTAGGAAGAGGGGTGCAGAAAACTGAATTAAGACAGAGCAGTTTGAAGGCACATGAGGTGGCCACAGAGTCTCCCGACACAGCTCAGGTGGTTGAAGAACGGGGGGCCGGCCATCAGGGAAGTTGGGGAGAAACGCCGAGAAGGCACAGCCCCTCCTCGAAGAGGGAAAGCCACCTAGTGACCTTGCGAGATGGGGAGGTGTGGCGACGCACAGACCCAGCAGGTGTTTGCTGTGTGACGGGAGCTGGGAGTTGGATGGGGCCCCCGGGCCCTCGGGGAGCTTATGTCCTAAACGTGGGAGTGAGCGTCCGCTTTGTCAGAGGGAGTCGGGGGGGAAGGAGAGCTCTGGAGGAGAAGAAAGCGAAGGGGTCGGGAGTGCCCGGGGCAGGGTGGTCAGGGCAGGGACCCAAGGGAAGTGCCCGTGGGAGCTGCGTGGCAGCCCGAGCGGAGGCCCGGGGGCCGGAGCAGCCGGAGGCCAGCGCGGTTGCAGGGGAGGATCACCGCAGCAGGTAGCAGGGAGACGAGAGCCACGAGGAGCCGCTGGCCAGTCTTGGGGGCCATTGTACGGACAGCAGGTTATACTTCGAAGGAGCTGGGAGCTACTGGGGAGTTTTGAGCAAAGGGGGGGCCAGGGTAGCGAACGTCTTAGAAGCCTCCCGTGGCTTCTGTGTGGGGATGGGACGGTAGGGGTCAAGACAGAAGCCAGGTGACTGCTCAGGTGCCTGTTACATGAATCCAGGGGAGACACGGTGCGGCTGGGCCAGGACACACGTGGTCAGAGTCCACTTATAGTCTGAAGGTGGACGTGGAGGCCTGGAAGGTTGTTGGCCACTCCTCCCGGGAAGGAGGCTTACGCTGCGGTGTCCTCTCTTTAGGCCAGCTCGTCGACTACTGCAAGGGTCTGTCTCAGGGGCCCCCGGCTGCCAGGCACCATGACGGTGAGGGGGGCCGCGCTGGCCCCGGATCCAGCGTCGCCCACGACCATGGCAGCGTCGCCCAGCGTGTCTGTGATCCCCGAGGGCAGCCCCACGGCCATGGAGCAGCCCGTGTTCCTGATGACAACCGCCGCGCAGGCCATCTCCGGCTTCTTCGTTTGGACGGCCCTGCTCATCACCTGCCACCAGGTACCCGGGCCAGCCTGGGGCCCTTTAGCTGGAGAGCCGCGGGAGGCCCTGCAGAAGGGTCCTGAGAGGTTTTCTAGTCCCCACGGAGTACGAGGCCAGGCTTCTGCTCACGTCCATGGGACAAGACAGGTCACGTGGGCCGCCTTGGCTGCAGGGGGGCCCTGCAGAGGCACACGGATGTCAGTGACCCATTTGCAGAGGCAAAGATTGAGACATAGAGGTGGTGGGGTGCTGGCCTAGTCATGCACAGGCTGGCGGCAGAGCCAGGATGGAGGGCAGGTCTCCTGTCCCCCTGTACTCGCGGTCCCAGAGGAGGCCTGCCTGGGCTGCTGAGGAAGGTTTGAAGAAGGGCGGCTGAGCCCGTTAGGTCCCCCGTCAGTTCCTGTCCTGCTGTCCAGTGTCCCTCCTCGAACCCGATTGCTTCCAAGGCAGTTGGCTCCTAGCTGGGGGAGATTTTGTCCTCCCGCCACCCCGGCGCCCACCATCCGAGCCCAGGACGCAGTGGGGCCGGGTGTGCGGTCATGAGAGCTGGGCCGGGCTCTGGCTGCTGGGACTGAGGAGCATGGCTGGAGCCGTTGCTGGCCCTCGTGTGTGGCTGTTAGTTCTGCTTTCTAGAAAAACTGCACCGCATTCTCCCCCTTCCCCGTGGGGCTGGCAGTGCGGCTCTGTTTGACACATGGGAAAGGGAGATGCCAGGTGACAGCGACGTCATCGTAGCCACTCACTGGGGAAGCGCTTCCACCTTCTGGGGAAGTGAGCGTCCCTTCTGTCCCGCACACAGAGTGGACGCTGCTGCCCTAAAACCCCGGGGACGAGGCATCAGGAAGGCCAGGGTGGTGGCAAGGAGATCCGCCTTTCCATTAAGGGCCTCCTCTCTGCCCCTCGCCCCAGGTTCCCCAGCTGGCTGGGCGCACAGGCCCCAGGGCGCTTGTTGCATCCCCGACCGTGCTTGCCTCGGGTGGGTAGAGTCCTGGGCCTGGTCTCATGGCCCCCGTGTCTGTGACGCTGGCCTGGGTCCCCTGAATGCACCCTACAAGCTCTGCCCCCTGGGTTTATGGTGGGAGCTCCGTTGCCGAGAAGAGGTTGGGGCTCAGGGCCGAGGACTGGTCACGGCGCCAGGCAGCGGGGGAGGCAAATAGCAGAGCGCGACTGTCCCCTAGGCTGCAGAGGGCAGGGGTGGCGGGTGGCAGGTGGGCCGCCATGGGGGCCTCCCCGGCTGAGCCCACCCCTGTCTGCCTGCAGATCTACATGCACCTGCGCTGCTACAGCTGTCCCAATGAGCAGCGCTACATCGTCCGCATCCTCTTCATCGTGCCCATATACGCCTTCGACTCCTGGCTCAGCCTTCTCTTCTTCACCAACGACCAGTACTACGTCTACTTCGGCACCGTGCGGGACTGCTACGAGGGTGAGGAGGGCGTGCGGGCTGGGCTGGGGTGCCGGGGAGCGCCGGGCGGGCCTGGGACCCAGGAGCCCCTCGGCCCGGGCTGCGCCTCGCTTCTCTGTCCACTTCAGGGTTCCCGTCTGGGCCCCCGCGGGCAGGGGATGGCCCGTGTGTAGCACTTGGCCACGGGGCTCCCACGACACTTGTAGGGACGCCGGCAAACGGGGCCTCCCCCTGTGCCTCTTTTCCCAGTCTGGCGTTTCTGATGTGGGTGAGCAGCAAAGAAGTTGTCCATTTGTAGACAGCAACCCCGGGTACAGATGGGTCAGGGGCTCATCTGGGGGCCCAGGGCAAGGCAGTGGCAGGGGTGAGGCTCCCTCCCCACGTGCCTTAATTCTGAGGACTTTGTCACAGGAGCAGTCTCTGCCGTGTTGCCCCAGAAGGCGACTCTCTGCCTTTCGTGGGCCTCGGGTCCCACGTTTGGGGTGGAGGCATCAGCTGCTCTGGTACTGAGCTCCCAGCAGGAGCCAGGCCCTCTGCTGCTTGCTGGGTGCCAAGTAGGAAAGCCAGCCCCCACCTGCCTGCTTGGCCTGTCCCCATAGGACAGGGCAGCTCTCCGCCGGGCCCAGCCGCAAACGCAGGGAGCAGAAACCTGGAGCTTGAGGCTGCTGGGGTGAGCATCTCAGGCGGCCAGGAGAGCTAATGCACGGGGCCGCTCAAGGAATCTGCGAGGTTGTGGGAGCTGGGCTGGGGGCTGGCCTCGGGCAGAGGAGAGGCCAGTGGCTGGAGAGGGAATGGCACTGGGAAGGAGGACAGGGCGTACGCAGCCTTGCAGGATACACAGAGAAATTTAGATTTTCTTTTTTACTATTGATGGACAAGAACGTGCCACAACTGGAAATTGCAGGTTAGGACATCTTTCTGTGGAGGGCGGGTGGAGGAGGGAGAGGCCAGAGTCTTTAAGACAGGTCACAGGCCCACAATCCCTGGGCCTGCAGAGGCCAGCAGGGCTGGGAGAGGGGTCCTTGAATTCGACATCCCTGCTCTGACATTGTCCCCTTCCCTGCCAAGGTCATACATTTTCCTCTTTCCTCCCATGTCTGCCCTACTGGCTTCAGGTAGAGTGACCAGATGTCACAGTTCCTTATGTTGAGACAGGGCAGCCCTGACCACTACCAGTTGTCCACTCTCCTGACCCCGGGAGGGCTTTGCCTTGGGCCCTGGGCTCCAGGGGTATTGGGGTACACCATGCTTACCCCCACAGAAGCTGGAGTCTTTCTTCCTGCCCCACTCTGAACTCTTGTATCCTTGAGGCCTTGCTGGGCACAGGAAAGGCCTTAGGCCTCGGCCAGGAAATGCAGGCGCCCAGATTGCACTGCCCCCCTCCCCCAGCTGCCCCTGCCCCCTGCCCCGACCCCGTCCCTGCCCTTCCAGCCACACTTCCGTCTTCTCCAGTGGGCCATGGGGTATTTTCCCCATGCCTGGATGGCTCTTCTTGGCCCGCTGCTTCTCCTTTGTCCCAACTCCAGGGTCTCCTCGGAAAGGCCCCCTTGTTGCACCTCTCCTGGCACCCTGCACGCATCCTCGCGGCCTGAACATGCCGCCGCCCAGGGAACACAGCAGGCATGCCTGGTTTGCTCGCGTCTCCCCATGTAGACTTAGCTCTTCTGATGGGGTTGAGCAGCAAAGTTGTCTGTAGATAGAAAGCCCCGGGTACAGATGGGTCATGGGCTCATCCGGGGGCCCAGGGCAAGGCAGTGGCAGGGTGAGAGCAGGAATGGGCCGGGAGCCCAAGTCAACAGAGCCGGGCACCGGGTAGGTGCTCCCTCAGTCTAGGATTTCTGAATGAATAAGGGACTTGGTTACATGCCTCCCGCGCCCCTGAGAGTGCGGGTGGCCTCCTCGAATTCCCAGCTTGGCTCTGCCAGGTGAGAATGCTGAGGCCAGATGGGGCCCTGCTGTGCGCATAAGGGGGGCTCTGATGCCTGATGTCCCTGGAAGCAGCAGGGTCCATGGAAGCCTGGGTCCTTGGGGAGCTGCTCACGCTGGTATTGAAAATCCTTTCCAGTCATGTGCCAATTGCAAGAGGGGGCCCAGAAGCAGCTTCTGCCCACTGGTTCCCTCAGAAGCACAGAGCTGTGCCCTGCCAAGGGGGATCCTCTCCTGTGGTCTCGGGGCAGGTGTGGTCTCCCTTCGCTGTGGGGCCCCGCACACCGGAGTGCCTGCCAGAAGTGGGATGCAGCCGGGGGAGTGTCTGTACCGTCCCCGCGCTGCGCCCCAGAGGCAGCAGCAGATCTTTGGCTGGGTCCACCTGCTCCAGAAGCCTCTTTGTTCAGGCCCCGCTTGTCCCAGCCTTCCTCTTGGTCCGCTTAGAGGTCCTGGTAAGAAGTCCGCCTCCTTGCTAAGCATGTCTCTTAGCAACACTGTCATATTACACCCCCCACCCCTGCCTCTCCACAGCAACCGGGGAGTTCACAGACGCCACCAGCACTGGCACCGCAGCTGCCCCACAGTTCACCAGCTTTTCGTGTCCCGAGTTGGTGGGCTTGGCCCTTGCCTTGCCCCTTTCTGCAGCTCTGCTCAGCATGTGGGACCCCCTCCCCTTGCCCTTGCATCTACAGGGCAGAGTTGGGGATGGAGGGCTTCCCTTAAAATTCAGGAAGAGGGCCCCCCCTTCGTTCCCTCCCACCCCACCCTTCCTTCTTGGTGTCCGAAGCCCCAGGAAGGGGCAGAAGGGGGATCAGGAGTCAGGTTGTGCCGGAGCACCCCGATCTCAGAGCCAGGCAGCCGGGCTCTCGCTGGGCGCTGAGCCAGACATTTGTTTTTCTCTTTAACAAAATTGCAACTAACATTTCACTCTCATTCAGACACTCGTGCACGCAGTTGAAACACAAAATCACCCTGACTCCTCCTCACTCCCAAGTTCACTGCATTTTCAACTCTTTAAACTGTTTTTTTTTTTTTTAATTCTTAGAATAACCTAAAAATAAGCTTGTACTCTTGGTTCTCAGTTTTTCAATTTCAGATAGGGTTGCATAGTGAT
Organism: Taxidea taxus jeffersonii; assembly: GCA_003697995.1. Lineage (NCBI taxonomy): Eukaryota > Metazoa > Chordata > Mammalia > Carnivora > Mustelidae > Taxidea > Taxidea taxus. The sequence continues at coordinate 55,233 of ML100227.1, forward strand.
CTTTGTTTGTAGAAAGCTTTGACTGGGTATCTTACCCCCAATCTGCACCC